>JAHLJT010009014.1:0-26404 GCA_031308135.1 Acheta domesticus | reverse complement strand
TAGGGTACTAACCAAGCTCTGAAAAAGAGGATTAAAGTGTTGAAAACAGTTTTGGAGAAGATGACTGTGGACAGTCACGCTGCTTGAATCATGTAAAAACAAGAGACTATAAAAAAGCGATTAAATATAGAAAAATGTTTAACTGATGTTGTGACAAAAAGAGATTGTTATGGTACGGCCACTTGCAAAGGATGGATTCAGAAAAGACTGCCCAAAAAGGTTTATAAATGAACACCAGCAAGACGGAGGAAAAGAGGACGGCAAAGAATGAAATGGAAGGATGGTCTAACAGTGGCAATGGAAAGAAGAGATATGCTACAACACTCTTGGCATGACAAAAAAAAAGGCGCCTTGGATGCGATAAAACGACCAACATAGAGCTGTAAACATCGCTAGTATATGTATACAAAATTATTCTCTAGAAAAAGATCCAGTCCATCAAATGTTCTCCCTCTTCATATCAAGTCCCTTGTACTAAACTAATTTTTTAACCAAGTGATGTCCAATTACACGTTACTTGTTTACGAATATGTAAATAAACGTATTCAAACTATAAGAAACCTACACCGGGTGTGGTCTCTCCCGGCTGTCGTCTTCCTGCCCAGGCAGTCGCCTCCTTCCCAGGACTGTCGTCTTCTTCTCGGCAGTCGTCTTTTTCACGAATATCTTCTTGCCCGGATGTCGTCTTCATGCCCGACTGTCTCGTTGCTTCCCGGGTGTCACATTCTTCTCCGGCGGTCACCAACATTCCCGGTGTAACCTTCGGCTTCTAACAGCAATTTCTCTAGTTTCATCTTCTAATAAACATAATTCAATTACAGGAAAACACACTTCATTCTTAATTTTTATATATATTTCAAATATTACGACCCTTCGTTCATGAGAATATATTATGTTTTTATAATTCTTTTTCCATAGACGAACAACATTACGTTCAATTCTCTCTGTGTTTATGTTCAATATCCATATATTCTATCCCAAATATATGATTTTACACTATTTGTTTCTCTAGAATAGATCAGTACATTTAATTGTTGATGTTCCGTTGATGTTCAATGTCCCTGCTACTAATCTAGTTTTTTTTAATGTTTAGGAAAAATGTAAATAATATGTAAACTTCTCGTCTCCTCGCCCGGCAGTCGTCTTCTTGCCCGGCTGTCGTCTTCTTCCAAAGGCTGTCGCCTTCTTGAACGGCTCTCGTCGGCTGGTCGCCTTCTTGAGCGGTTGTCTTCTTGCCCGGTTGTCGTCTTTCTTGCTCGACTGTCTCCTTCTTCCATGGTATCACGTTCTTCTCCGGCGGTACACTAATTTCCCGGCTTCCCACCACATTCGGCTTCTAACAGCAATATTCTCTAGTTTCATCTGCTGATACAAGTTATTTCACATACAGAAGAAACACTTCCATTCTTAATTTATATATAATTTCAAATATTACGATTTTCGTACATGAGAATCTATTAGGTTATTATAATTTTTTTTCGGTAGAGGAACATCATTACGTTCAATTCTCTCTGTGTTTTTATTCAATATCCATTATATTATATCCTAAATATTATGATATTATAATATTTGTACTCTAGAGAAAGATCAGTATATTAAATTTTCTCTCCGTTGATGTTCAATGTCCCCGCTACTAATTTAATTTTGTAATGTTTACGAAAAAGTAAATAAGGTATGTAAACTTCTTGTCTTCTCGCCCGGCAAACGTTTTTACTTTCCCGTATACATACGTATACACGGAGTGATATACGTAGTATAGGGAAAGTTATGCAAAGCTGCGCGAAAAAATGGCCAATTTTCGGTGGAAAAAAATTAATTGCCGGGCCGTAAAAACGAAAACGTGAATAAAACCAGTTGCTAAATTAAGGGAAAAACATCCCCTAACACGTGGTGTAGCCAGAAACCCTGTTTTCCAGGTTCTTGATACCGAAAACCCAATTGAAAGGAAAACGTCCCGTCTGTCCGTCCCTCCGTCTGTCTGTCCGTCTGTGAACACTGCTAGAGCCTAAACCAAACGTACGATTTCTTCCAAAATGGATATTCCCCGATCGATCTGATTCTAGTCGAAGCTTTGAGATTTTGAAATAGATTCTTCAAAATTTGGGGGTACTTTATATCAAGCCCCCCGGGGATTTTCAAAATTGTCTCAGAAACGGCTCCAATTTTTTTCTTTAAATTTCTTGTATGAATAGAGTAAAATACACTTTCTAACGTGGCATAAGTTTGATTTTCACGTACAGCTCTGAATTTTCGAAAATTTTGAAAATTTGAATTTTTTTCGGCGTCTCTCTCCAACTACAAAATAGAAGATAGAGATTTTTTCTTCAAATAAAAAATGTTCTGCATATTGAGTTTTTCACAATTTTGGTAGTTTTCGTGCAATATAGCGTGCAATATGTGCAACATTAAAAAAATTACAAAAACAAGATTTTCTCAAAAACGGCTCCAAATTTTTTCTTTAAACTTTTGGTAGGGATAGTGGTAAATGTACTCTATCCATGACATAACAGCCACTTTGGTCTATCTGTTGGTTTTTTCAAAAATTACAAAAATTTAAATTTGTTTACTTGTCTCTCACGTCGTTAATATTTACATTATCTGCGAGTTTTTCACATTATTATATTAACGAATACATGTGCTTTAAATAATGTCAAGTAAAGTTTCTCGAAAACACTACCAGTTGAATATCTATGAAAAGTAGCTCAAATTTCGGCATTTTCAGAAATGCTCAAACGCCATTTTCTCGTATATGGCTGGCAATTTTTTTCTTGAAACTTTTGTAACGGATACTGCTAATTACACTCTTTAGTATAGAGTAAAGTTTATTTTGTGTTATTTTTTTATTTTTTTCAAAAATTACATAAATGTAAATGTTTTGAAAGATCTCTCACATCTTTAATATGCACATTATCCGCAATTTGTAAAGATTATTATATTTCTGAGCATAAGTGCTTCAAATAACTTCAAATAAAGTATTTTGAAAACTCAAAAATTTTCTCTTAAACGGCTCTTAATATTTAAAAGAAAATTGTCATTTACGGCTAGGTTTTTCGTGTTCTTTAATATTCTAAAATTAATGTTTCTGTTCTACAAATAGGGGACCGAAAAATTAAGAAATGACAAAAAAATGTACTTTTGGCGATGATAGATGGTAGCTGGCAAGAAAGAGTATGTGGCAATTCCGAATAGCTAGCGAAGACCCAAGAAAATAGAAAACCAATACGGGAAAGTCTGTGCCATTCTGTAGCACCACTAGTTTTGTTCGGCTGTCGTCTTCTTGCGCGGCAGTCGTTTTCTTCCAAAGGCTGTCGCCTTCTTGACCGACTCTCGTCGGCTTGGTCGCCTACTTGGGCGGTGGTCTACTTGCCCGGTTGTCGTCTTCTTGCGCGGTTGACGTCTTTTTCCAAAGGCTGTCGCCTTCTTGACCAGGTCTCGTCGGCTTGGTCGCCTTCTTGAGCGGTTGTCTACTTTCCCCGGTTTGTCGTCTTCTTGCCTCAATGTCTCCTTCTTCCCAGGTGTCTCATTCTTCTCCGGCGTTCACCTACTTTTCCCGGTGTAACATTCGGCTTCTAATCAGCAATTTTTCTCTAGTTTCATCTTCTGATACAGACATATTTCACATACAGAAACATTTCCATTCTTAATTTTATATTTTATTTCAAATATTACGATTTTGGTACATGAGAAACTATTATTGTATTATAATTTTTTTTCGGTAGAGGAACATAATTACGTTCAATTCTCTCTGTGTTTTTATTCAATGTCCATTATATTATATCCCAAATATTATGATATTACAATTACATGTAAACTTCTTGTCTTCTCGCCCGGCAGTCGTTTTTTTGTTCGGCTGTCGTCTTCTTTCGCGGCTGTCGTCTTCTTCAAAAGGCTGTCGCTATCTTTGACCGGCTCTCGTCGGCTTGGTCGCCATCTTGAGCGGTTGTCTACTTACCCGGTTGTCGTCTTCTTGCCCGACTGTCTCTTTCTTCCGAAGTGTCACGTTCTTCTCCGTCCGTCACATAATTTCCCGATGTAACATTCGGTTTTTATCAGCAATTTTCTCTAGTTTCATCTTCTGATACAAGTTATTTCACATACTGAAACACTTCCATTCTTATTTTTATATTTTATTTCAAATATTACGATTTTCGTACATGAGAATCTATTATGTTAATATAAATATTTTTCCGGAGAGAACATCATTACGTTGAATTTTCTCTGTGATTTTATTCAATATCCATTTTATTATATCCCAAATATTATGATATTACAATATTTGTTCTCAAGAGAAAGATCAGTACATTAAATTTTCTCTCCCTTGATGTTCAATGTCCCCGCTACTAATTTATTTTTAAATGTTTACGAAAAAGTAAATAAGGTATGTAAACATCTTGTCTTCTTGCCTGGCAATCGTTTTTTTTGTTCGGCTGTCGTCTTCTCTTGCGCGGCTGACGTCTTTTTCAAAGGCTGTAAGCTTCATGACCGGCTCTCGTCGGCTTGTTCGCCTTCTTGAGCGGGTTGTCAACTTTCCCGGTTGTCGTCTTCTTGCCCGACTGTCTCCTTCTTCCCCAGATGTCACAATCATCTGCAGCGGGCACCTACTTTCCCGGTGTTACATTCGGCTTCTAACAGCAATTTTCTCTAGTTTCATGGTTGGATACAACTTATTTCACATACAGAAACACTTTCATTCTTAATTTTATATTTTATTTCAAATATTACGATTTTCGTACATGAGAATCTATTATGTAATTATAATTTTTTTCGGTAGAGGAACATCATTACGTTCAATTTTCTCTGTGTTTTTATCCAATATCCATTTTATTATATCCCAAATATTATGATATTACAATGTTTGTTATCTAGAGAAAGATCAGTACATTAAAGGGGTCCCCCCGATAAGATGGTAAAAAGTTCCCCTCGACCAAATTACATATGAGTGGTTACACTATAATTCTAACATAAAAATAATATTTTTGAAAGGTTTCTTAGCCTCCGTCCTACCACCCACACCCCTATACAGCCAAAAACGTGTTTTTTTAATTTCAATTTTTTTCGACAACTGAACACTATTTTATCAGACTCAAAAAAAATGATAAATAAGAACAAAACTTGGACTATCAGAAAAATATTTTCAATGTTTTCTCGGGCCCAAATTTGAACACAAAAAAAATATTTTCGAAAAAAAAATATCAAAAAATATTTTTTACTGTGTCTTAGAAGCCTGGAACAGGCGCGAAAAAAATGTCAAAGGTTCCTCTTTACACACAAATTGTTGTGTATTGTTTTCAGATTTTTCAGATTACTGGGGCTGCAGTTAAAAAAATAAAATCCATTTTCCCGCCTTTAAAGCACCTGGACTTTCAATATACTTTGAAACTGACTGCAAAGGTTCTCTGCATTTACTTTAGTATTTATTATACATTTGTATACATTGCTGTATCACTCAATAAAGTTTTGATTTTGGAATATACTTACGAAGTATCATTTTTAAAGCATTCTAATCCTTTGTATGAGAATAACATACGCTAAGGAAAGATAATAGTGATTGGCAGTTTATTAAATAATAATTCCGTCATATTTGAGGGATAATTGGGGGACATGTGGAAAAATGAAGGGGAAGAGGTTAAACCCAGATTTACAAGAACTGTTTTACTTGTCTTAGAACACAGACACTGGCCCGAAAATAATCTTCAAACTTCATCTCGGAATGCTTGTGAATTTTTTTCATATTTTTTTAATAGCTGGGTCATAGTTTCTGAAAAAAACTAAGACATTTGTACTCAACCACTTGGCAGTTCGGCAGTTGCCGCGTCCTAAGCACGTGCGACCTTGCTTGAGGAGGAAGGCCACAGAATAGCAGCTAAAACGTTGACAACTGAGCCTAGAACGCAGCGCCTCCCGGACAGATAAATAGTAACGCATTGGTTGCGGAAGCCTGTGGTCTCACGTCTGCAGATTGTTTCAGACTAGAGAAAAAGTTGTCATTTCCTTTACCTAAGTATTTGTTCTTGTATACGTATAAATATGGAGACACTCGTAGAATCTGTACACATGCGAAAACTCTGCACTTTGTAAATAATAATTGTACGAAAATTGAAAATTGATTTGATGTAGCACCCATCTGCAAATGCTCATCCCCCGAAAAGTAGTTTATGGCATTATAGACCCGGTACTGTGCGAGAGAATTCATTCCAATATTGCTGAGCGTTGAGATAAATATTCACAGAAATAAAATAGTCCCGTTAATTTTATCGTGAAAGATAATTTCAGTATTTTCCTTCAATTTAATGTTACATTGATATTGGCTTCTCTTTTCTGTCCATCTGTGCTACGGAAAAGGCGCACCCAAAAGAACTAATATGGAAAATTGTAAAATGGGATGATCATGAAAGTGGTATTTTGAAAAATACATCCCAACAACATAATCGGGGCCTAATATGTTCCCCTTCACTTCCCCACTTTCCCCCATCTATCCTGCACACGAAATGTCCCTTATCATTTCCCTATTTGTCATCTACCCGTCACCCAAAACATGTGTGTTAGAATTTACTTGTTCTAAAAAAAAAGGCGTGTCCCCATGAGACAAGCAAACCTGGTATAAAGGCCTAGGAAGCATCGCTTCCGAGTTATTTACCATTATAATGTGTGTTGCAAGAATCTTTTTTGTATGTCATAATCTGCAAACGGCTATTTTTTCTTCTAAAATCTGTTTGATGTAGGACGGGATGTAATTCTTTATCCACCAGTATCACACTTACAAGGTCGTGTGTCGATTGTTACTTATAAATTGCCAAAACTATCGTCTTTCCGTAGCATACGATTACTTATGCAAACGATTAGAAAGCTTTAAAAATGATACTTCGTAAGTATATTCCAAAATCAAAACTTTATTGGGTGATACAGCAATGTATACAAATGTATAATAAACACTAAAATAAATGCAGAGAACCGTTGCAGTCAGTTTCAAAGTATATTGAAAGTCCAGGTGCTTTAAAGGCGGGAAATTGGTTTTTATTTTTTTAACTGCAGCCCAGTAATCTGAAAAATCTAAAAAAAATACACAACAATTTGTGGTTAAGAGGAACCTTTGACATTTTTTTCGTGCCTGTTCCAGGTTTCTAAGACACAGTAAAAAATATTTCTTGATATTTTTTTCGAAAATAATTTTTTGTGTTCGAATTTGGGCCCGAGAAAACATTGAAAAATATTTTCTGATAGTCCAAGTTGTGTTCTTATTTATCATATTTTTTTGAGTCTGATAAAATAGTGTTCAGTTGTCGAAAAAAAATGAAATTAAAAAACCACGTTTTTGGCTGTGTAGGTGTGTGGGTGGTAGGACGGAGGCTAAGAAAACTTTCAAAAATATTATTTTTATGTTAGAATTATAGTGTAACCACTCATATGTAATTTGGTTGAGGGGAACTTTTTACCATCTTATCGGGGGGGACCCTTTTCTCTCAGTTGATGTTTAATGTCCCCGCTACTAATTTAATTTTTTAATGTTTACGAAACAGTAAATAAGGAATGTAAACTTCTAGTCTTCTCGCCCGGCAGCCGTTTTTTTCTTCGGCTGTCGTCTTCATTCGCGGCTGTCTTCTTCTTCCAAAAACTGTCGCCTTCTTGACCGGTACTCGTCGGCTTGGGCGCCTTCTTGGGCGGTTGTCTACTTGCCCGGTTTTCGTCTTCTTGCGCGGCTGACATCTTTTCCAAAGGCTGTCGTCTTCTTGAGCGGCTCTTGTCGGCTTGGTCGCCTTCTTGAGCGGTTGTCTACTTTCCCGGTTGTCGTCTTCTTGCCCGACTGTCTCCTTCTTCCCCAGGTGTCTCGTTCTTCTCCGGCGGTCACCTACTTTCCCGGTATAACATTCGGCTTCTAACAGCAATTTTCCCTAGTTTCATCTTCTGATACAACATATTTCACATACAGAAACATTCCCATTCTTAATTTTATATTTTATTTCAAATATTACGATTTTGGTACATGAGAAACTATTATGTTATTATAATTTTTTTTCGGTAGAGGAACATCATTACGTTCAATTCTCTCTGTGTTTTTATTCAATGTCCATTATATTATATCCCAAATATTATGATATTACAATTACATGTAAACTTCTTGTCTTCTCGCCCGGCAGTCGTTTTTTTGTTCGGCTGTCGTCTTCTTTCGCGGCTGTCGTCTTCTTCCAAAGGCTGTCGCCTTCTTGACCGGCTCTCGTCGGCTTAGGCGCCTTCGTGGGCGGTTGTCTACTTGCCCGGTTGTCGTCTTCTTGCGCGGCTGTCGTCTTCTTCCAAAGGCTGTCGCCTTTTGGACCGGCTCTCGTCGGCTAGGTCGCCTTCTTGAGCGGTTGTCAACTTTCCCGGTTGTCGTCTTCTTGCCCGACTGTCTCTTTCTTCCAAGTGTCACGTTCTTCTCCGACCGTCACCTAATTTCTTGGTGTAACATTCGGCTTCTAACAGCAATTTTCTCTAGTTTCATCTTCTGATACAAGTTATTTCACATACAGAAACACTTCCATTCTTAATTTTATATATAATTTCAAATATTACGATTTTCGTACATGAGAATCTATTATGTTAATATAATTTTTTTTTCAGAGAGGAACATCATTACGTTCAATTCTCTCTGTGTTTTTATTCAATATCCATTATATTATATCCTAAACATTATGATATTATAATATTTGTACTCTAGAGAAAAATCAGTATATTAAATTTTTTCTCAGTTGTTGTTCAATGTCCCCGCTACTAATTTAATTTTGTAATGTTTACGAAAAAGTAAATAAGGTATGTAAGCTTCTTGTCTTCTCGCCCGGCAATCGTTTTTACTTTCCCGTATACATACGTATACACGGAGTGATACATGTAGTATAGGGAAAGTTATATAATGCTGCGCGAAAAAATTGCCAATTTTCGGCGGAAAAAAATTAATTGCCGGGCCGTGAAAACGAAAACGTGAATAAAACCAGATGCTAAATTAAGGGAAAAAAATCCCCTAACACGTGGTGTAGCCAGAAACCCTGTTTTCTAGGTTCTTGATACCCAAAACCCAATTGAAAGGAAAACGTCTGTCTGTCCGTCCCTCTGTCTGTCTGTCCGTCTGTGAACACTGCTAGAGCCTAAACCAAACGTACGATTTCTTCCAAAATGGATATTCCCCGATCGATCTGATTCTAGTCGAAGCTTTGAGATTTTGAAATAGATTCGTCATAATTTGGGGGTACTTTATATCAAACCCCCGGGGATTTTCAAAATTGTCTCAGAAACGGCTCCAATTTTTTTCTTTAAATTTCTTGTATGAATAGAGTAAAATACACTTTCTAACGTGGCATAGGTTTGATTTTCACGTACAGCTCTGAATTTTAGAAAATTTTGAAAGTTTGAATTTTTTTCCGCGTCTCTCTCCAACTACAAAATTGAAGATAGAGATTTTTTCTTCAAATAAAAATTGTTCTGCATATTGAGTTTTTCACAATTTTGGTAGTTTTCGTGCAATATTGCGTGCAATATGTGCAACATTAAAAAAATTACAAAAACAAGATTTTCTCAAAAACGGCTCCAAATTTTTTCTTTAAACTTTTGGTAGGGATAGTGGTAAATGTACTCTATCCATGACATAACAGCCACTTTGGTCTATCTGTTGGTTTTTTCAAAAATTACAAAAATTTAAATTTGTTTACTTGTCTCTCACGTCGTTAATATTTACATTATCTGCGAGTTTTTCACATTATTATATTAACGAATACATGTGCTTTAAATAATGTCAAGTAAAGTTTCTCGAAAACACTACCAGTTGAATATCTATGAAAAGTAGCTCAAATTTCGGCATTTTCAGAAATGCTCAAACGCCATTTTCTCGTATATGGCTGCAATTTTTTTCTTGAAACTTTTGTAACGGATACTGCTAATTACACTCTTTAGTATAGAGTAAAGTTTATTTTGTGTTATTTTTTTATTTTTTCAAAAATTACATAAATGTAAATGTTTTGAAAGATCTCTCACATCTTTAATATGCACATTATCCGCAATTTGTAAAGATTATTATATTTCTGAGCATAAGTGCTTCAAACAACTTCAAATAAAGTATTTTGAAAACTCAAAAATTTTCTCTTAAACGGCTCTTAATATTTAAAAGAAAATTGTCATTTACTAGGTTTTTGTGTTCTTTAATATTCTAAAATTAATGTTTCTGTTCTACAAATAGGGGACCGAAAAATTAAGAAAATGACAAAAAAATGTACTTTTGGCGATGATAGATGGTAGCTGGCAAGAAAGAGTATGTGGCAATTCCGAATAGCTAGCGAAGACCCAAGAAAATAGAAAACCAATACGGGAAAGTCTGTGCCATTCTGTAGCACCACTAGTTTCGTTCGGCTGTCGTCTTCTTTCGCGGCAGTCGTCTTCTTCCAAAGGCTGTCGCCTTCTTGACCGACTCTCGTCGGCATGGTCGCCTTCTTGGGCGGTGGTCTACTTGCCCGGTTGTCGTCTTCTTGCGCGGCTGACGTCTTTTTCCAAAAGCTGTCGCCTTCTTGACCAGGTCTCGTCGGCTTGGTCGCCTTCTTGAGCGGTTGTCTACTTTCCCGGTTGTCGTCTTCTTGCCTCAATGTCTCCTTCTTCCCCAGGTGTCTCATTCTTCTCCGGCGATCACCTACTTTCCCGATGTAACATTCGGCTTCTAACAGCAATTTTCTCTAGTTTCATCTTCTGATACAACATATTTCACATACAGAAACATTTCCATTCTTAATTTTATATTTTATTTCAAATATTACGATTTTGGTACATGAGAAACTATTATTGTATTATATTTTTTTTTCGGTAGAGGAACATCATTACGTTCAATTCTCTCTGTGTTTTTATTCAAATATCAATTATATTATATTCCAAGAATTATGATATTACAATTACATGTAAACTTCTTGTCTTCTCGCCCGGCAGTCGTTTTTTTGTTCGGCTGTCGTCTTCTTTCGCGGCTGTCGTCTTCTTCAAAAGGCTGTCGCTATCTTGACCGGCTCTCGTCGGCTTGGTCGCCATCTTGAGCGGTTGTCTACTTACCCGGTTGTCGTCTTCTTGCCCGACTGTCTCTTTCTTCCGAAGTGTCACGTTCTTCTCCGTCCGTCACATAATTTCCCGATGTAACATTCGGTTTCTATCAGCAATTTTCTCTAGTTTCATCTTCTGATACAAGTTATTTCACATACTGAAACACTTCCATTCTTATTTTTATATTTTATTTCAAATATTACGATTTTCGTACATGAGAATCTATTATGTTAATATAAATATTTTTCCGGAGAGGAACATCATTACGTTGAATTTTCTCTGTGATTTTATTCAATATCCATTTTATTATATCCCAAATATTATGATATTACAATATTTGTTCTCAAGAGAAAGATCAGTACATTAAATTTTCTCTCCCTTGATGTTCAATGTCCCCGCTACTAATTTTATTTTTAAATGTTTACGAAAAAGTAAATAAGGTATGTAAACATCTTGTCTTCTTGCCTGGCAATCGTTTTTTTGTTCGGCTGTCGTCTTCTTGCGCGGCTGACGTCTTTTTCAAAGGCTGTAAGCTTCATGACCGGCTCTCGTCGGCTTGTTCGCCTTCTTGAGCGGTTGTCAACTTTCCCGGTTGTCGTCTTCTTGCCCGACTGTCTCCTTCTTCCCCAGATGTCACATTCATCTGCAGCGGGCACCTACTTTCCCGGTGTTACATTCGGCTTCTAACAGCAATTTTCTCTAGTGTCATGGTTGGATACAACTTATTTCACATACAGAAACACTTTCATTCTTAATTTTATATTTTATTTCAAATATTACGATTTTCGTACATGAGAATCTATTATGTAATTATAATTTTTTTCGGTAGAGGAACATCATTACGTTCAATTTTCTCTGTGTTTTTATCCAATATCCATTTTATTATATCCCAAATATTATGATATTACAATGTTTGTTATCTAGAGAAAGATCAGTACATTAAAGGGTCCCCCCGATAAGATGGTAAAAAGTTCCCCTCAACCAAATTACATATGAGTGGTTACACTATAATTCTAACATAAAAATAATATTTTTGAAAGGTTTCTTAGCCTCCGTCCTACCACCCACACCCCTATACAGCCAAAAACGTGTTTTTTTAATTTCATTTTTTTTCGACAACTGAACACTATTTTATCAGACTCAAAAAAATATGATAAATAAGAACACAATTTGGACTATCAGAAAAATATTTTTCAATGTTTTCTCGGGCCCAAATTTGAACACAAACAAATATTTTCGAAAAAAAAATATCAAAAAATATTTTTTACTGTGTCTTAGAAGCCTGGAACAGGCTCGCAAAAAATGTCAAAGGTACCTCTTTACACACAAATTGTTGTGTATTTTTTTTCAGATTTTTCGGATTACTGGGTTGCAGTTAAAAAAATAAAATCCATTTTCCCGCCTTTAAAGCACCTGGACTTTCAATATACTTTGAAACTGACTGCAAAGGTTCTCTGCATTTATTTTAGTATTTATTATACATTTGTTTACATTGCTGTATCACTCAATAAAGTTTTGATTTTGGAATATACTTACGAAGTATCATTTTTAAAGCTTTCTAATCCTTTGTATGAGAATAACATACGCTAAGGAAAGATAATAGTGATTGGCAGTTTATTAAATAATAATTCCGTCATATTTGAGGGATAATTGGGGGACATGTGGAAAAATGAAGGGAAAGAGGTTAAACCCAGATTTACAAGAACTGTTTTACTTGTCTTAGAACACAGACACTGGCACGAAAATAATCTTCAAACTTCATCTCGGAATGCTTGTGAATTTTTTTCATATTTTTTTAATAGCTGGGTCATAGTTTCTGAAAAAAATTAAGACATTTGTACTCAACCACTTGGCAGTTCGGCAGTTGCCGCGTCCTAAGCACGTGCGACCTTGCTTGAGGAGGAAGGCCACAGAATAGCAGCTAAAACGTTGACAACTGAGCCTAGAACGCAGCGCCTCCCGGACAGATAAATAGTAACGCATTGGTTGCGGAAGCCTGTGGTCTCACGTCTGCAGATTGTTTCAGACTAGAGAAAAAGTTGTCATTTCCTTTACCTAAGTATTTGTTCTTGTATACGTATAAATATGGAGACACTCGTAGAATCTGTACACATGCGAAAACTCTGCACTTTGTAAATAATAATTGTACGAAAATTGAAAATTGATTTGATGTAGCACCCATCTGCAAATGCTCATCCCCCGAAAAGTAGTTTACGGCATTATAGACCCGGTACTGTGCGAGAGAATTCATTCCAATATTGCTGAGCGTTGAGATAAAAATTCGCAGAAAATAAAATAGTCCCGTTAATTTTATCGTGAAAGATAATTTCAGTATTTTTCCTTCAATTTAATTTTACATTGATATTGGCTTCTCTTTTCTGTCCATCTGTGCTACGCAAAAGGCGCACCCAAAAGAACTAATATGGAAAATTGTAAAATGGGATGATCATGAAAGTGGTATTTTGAAAAATACATCCCAACAACATAATCGGGGCCCAATATGTTCCCCTTCACTTCCCCACTTTCCCCCATCTATCCTGCACACGAAATGTCTCTTATCATTTCCCTATTTGTCATCTACCCGTCACCCAAAACATGTGTGTTAGAATTTACTTGTTCTAAAAAAAAGGCGTGTCCCCATGAGACAAGCAAACCTGGTATAAAAGGCCTAGGAAGCATCGCTTCCGAGTTACTTACCATTATAATGTGTGTTGCAAGAATCTTTTTTTGTATGTCATAATCTGCAAACTTCTATTTTTTCTTCTAAAATCTGTTTGATGTAGGATGGGATGTAATTCTTTATCCACCAGTATCACACTTACAAGGTCTTGTGTCGATTGTTACTTATAAATTGCCAAAACTATCGTCTTTCCGTAGCATACGATTACTTATGCAAATGATTAGAAAGCTTTAAAAATGATACTTCGTAAGTATATTCCAAAATCAAAACTTTATTGGGTGATACAGCAATGTATACAAATGTATAATAAACACTAAAATAAATGCAGAGAACCGTTGCAGTCAGTTTCAAAGTATATTGAAAGTCCAGGTGCTTTAAAGGCGGGAAAATGGTTTTTATTTTTTAACTGCAGCCCAGTAATCTGAAAAATCTGAAAAAAACACACAACAATTTGTGTGGAAAGGGGAACCTTTGACATTTTTTTCGAGTCTGTTCCAGGTTTCTAAGACACAGTAAAAAATATTTCTTGATATTTTTTTTCGAAAATATTTTTTTGTGTTCGAATTTGGGCCCGAGAGAACATTGAAAAATATTGTTTTGCATAGTCCAAGTTGTGTTCTTATTTATCATATTTTTTTGAGTCTGATAAAATAGTGTTCAGTTGTCGAAAAAAAATGAAATTAAAAAACCACGTTTTTGGCTGTGTAGGTGTGTGGGTGGTAGGACGGAGGCTAAGAAAACTTTCAAAAATATTATTTTTATGTTAGAATTATAGTGTAACCACTCATATGTAATTTGGTTGAGGGGAACTTTTTACCATCTTATCGGGGGGGACCCTTTTCTCTCAGTTGATGTTTAATGTCCCCGATACTAATTTAATTTTTTAATGTTTACGAAACAGTAAATAAGGAATGTAAACTTCTAGTCTTCTCGCCCGGCAGTCGTTTTTTGTTCGGCTGTCGTCTTCTTGCGCGGCTGTCTTCTTCTTCCAAAAACTGTCGCCTTCTTGACCGGCACTCGTCGGCTTGGGCGCCTTCCTTGGGCGGTTGTCTACTTGCCCGGTTTTCGTCTTCTTGCGCGGCTGACATCTTTTTCCAAAGGCTGTCGTCTTCTTGAGCGGCTCTTGTCGGCTTGGTCGCCTTCTTGAGCGGTTGTCAACTTTCCCGGTTGTCGTCTTCTTGCCCGACTGTCTCTTTCTTCCCAAGTGTCACGTTCTTCTCCGACCGTCACCCTAATTTCTTGGTGTAACATTCGGCTTCTAACAGCAATTATCACTAGTTTCATCTTCTGATACAAGTTATTTCACATACTGAAACACTTCCATTCTAAATTTTATATTTTATTTCAAATATTACGATTTTCGTACATGAGAATCTATTATGTTAATATAATTTTTTTTTCGGAGAGGAACATCATTACGTTCAATTCTCTCTGTGTTTTTATTCAATATCCATTATGTTATATCCTAAATATTATGATATTGTAATATTTGTACTCTAGAGAAAACTCAGGATATTAAATTTTTTCTCAGTTGTTGTTCAATGTCCCCGCTACTAATTTAATTTTGTAATGTTTACGAAAAAGTAAATAAGGTATGTAAGCTTCTTGTCTTCTCGCCCGGCAATCGTTTTTACTTTCCCGTATACATACGTGTACACGGAGTGATATACGTAGTATAGGGAAAGTTATGTAATGCTGCGCGAAAAAATGGCCAATTTTCGGCGGAAAAAAATTAATTGCCGGGCCGTGAAAACGAAAACGTGAATAAAACCAGTTGCTGAATTAAGGGAAAAAAATCCCCTAACACGTGGTGTAGCCAGAAACCCTGTTTTCTAGGTTCTTGATACCGAAAACCCAATTGAAAGGAAAACGTCTGTCTGTCCGTCCCTCTGTCTGTCTGTCCGTCTGTGAACACTGCTAGAGTCTAAACCATACGTACGATTTCTTCCAAAATGGATATTCCCCGATCGATCTGATTCTAGTCGAAGTTTAGAGATTTTGAAATAGATTCTTCATAATTTGGGGGTACTTTATATCAAACCCCGGGGATTTTCAAAATTGTCTCAGAAACGGCTCCAATTTTTTTCTTTAAATTTCTTGTATGATTAGAGTAAAATACACTTTCTAACGTGGCATAGGTCCGATTTTCACGTACAGCTCTGAATTTTCGAAAATTTTGAAAGTTTGAATTTTTTTCGGCGTCTCTCTCCAACTACAAAATTGAAGATAGAGATTTTTTCTTCAAATAAAAATTGTTCTGCATATTGAGTTTTTCAAAATTTTGGTAGTTTTCGTGCAATATTGCGTGCAATATGTGCAACATTAAAAAAAATTACAAAAACAAGATTTTCTCAAAAACGGCTCCAAATTTTTTCTTTAAACTTTTGGTAGGGATAGTGGTAAATGTACTCTATCCATGACATAACAGCCACTTTGGTCTATCTGTTGGTTTTTTTCAAAAATTACAAAAATTTAAATTTGTTTACTTGTCTCTCACGTCGTTAATATTTACATTATCTGCGAGTTTTTCACATTATTATATTTACGAATACATGTGCTTTAAATAATGTCAAGTAAAGTTTCTCGAAAACACTACAGTTTTTCTATGAAAAGTAGCTCAAATTACGGCATTTTCAGAAATGCTCAAACGCCATTTTCTCGTATGTGGCTGCAATTTTTTCTTGAAACTTTTGTAACGGATACTGCTAATTACACTCTTTAGTATAGAGTAAAGTTTATTTGTGTTATTTTTTTATTTTTTCAAAAATTACATAAATGTAAATGTTTTGAAAGATCTCTCACATCTTTAATATGCACATTATCCGCAATTTGTAAAGATTAATATATTTGTGAGTGTAAGTGCTTCAATAACTTCAAAAAAAGTATTTTGAAAACTCAAAAATTTTCTCTTAAACGGCTCTTAATTTTTTAAAAGAAAATTGTCATTTACGGCTAGGTTTTTGTGTTCTTTAATATTCTAAAATTAATGTTTCTGTTCTACAAATAGGGGACCGAAAAATTAAGAAAATGACAAAAAAATGTACTTTTGGCGATGATAGATGGTAGCTGGCAAGAAAGAGTATGTGGCAATTCCGAATAGCTACCGAAGACCCAAGAAAATAGAAAACTATTACGGGAAAGTCTGTGCCATCCTGTAGCACCACTAGTTTTGTTCGGCTGTCGTCTTCTTTCGCGGCAGTCGTTTTCTTCAAAGGCTGTCGCCCTTCTTGACCGACTCTCGTCGGCTTGGTCGCCTTCTTGAGCGGTTGTTACTTTCCCGGTTGTCGTCTTTTGCCTCAAGTCTACTTCTTCCCAGGTGTCTCATTCTTCTCCGGCGGTCACCTACTTTCCGGTGTAACATTCGGCTACTATCAGCAATTTTCTCTAGTTTCATCTTCTGATACAACATAGTTCACATACAGAAACATTTCCATTCTAATTTATATTTTATTTTAAATATTACGATTTTGGTACATGAGAAAACTATTATTGTATTATAATTTTTTTTCGGTAGAGGAACATCATTACGTTCAATTCTCTCTGTGTTTTTATTCAAATATCAATTTATTATATTCCAAGATATATGATATTACAATTACATGTAAACTTCTTGTCTTCTCGCCCGGCAGTCTTTTTTTGTTCGGCTGTCGTCTTCTTGCGCGGCTGTCGTCTTCTTCAAAGCTGTCGCCTTCTTGACCGGCTCTCGTCCCCTTAGGCGCTTCGTGGGCGGTTGTCTACTTGCCCGGTTGTCGTCTTCTTGCCCCAATTTCTCCTTCTTCCCCAGGTGTCACATTCTTCTCCGGCGGTCACCTACTTTCCCGGTGTAACATTCGGCTTCTAACAGCAATTTTCTCTAGTTTCATCTTCTGATACAACCTATTCACATACAGAAACATTTCCATTCTTAATTTTATATTTTATTTCAAATATTACGATTTTGGTACATCAGAAACTATTATTGTATTATAATTTTTTTCGGTAGAGGAACATCACTACGTTCAATCTCTCTGTGTTTTTGTTCAAATATCAATTATATTGTATTCCAAGAATTATGATATTACAATTACATGTAAACTTCTTGTCTTCTCGCCCGGCAGTCTTATTTTGTTCGGCTGTCGTCTTCTTGCGCGGCTGTGTCTTCTTCCAAAGGCTGTCGCCTTCTTGACAGGCTCTCGTCCCCTTAGGCGCCTTCGTGGCGGTTGTCTACTTGCCCGGTTGTCGTCTTCTTGCGCAGCTGTCGTCTTCTTCCAAAGGCTGTCTCTATCTGACCGGCTCTCGTCGGCTTGGTCGTCTTCTTGGGCGGTTGGTATACTTGCCCGGTTGTCGTCTTCTTGCGCGGCTGACGTCTTTTTCCCAAAGGCTATCGCCTTTTTGACCGGCTCTCGTCGGCTTGGTCGCCTTCTTGAGCGGTTGTCTACTTACCCGGTTGCGTCTTGCCCGACTGTCTCTTTCTTCCCAAGTGTCACGTTCTTCTCCGACCGTCACCAAATTCCCGGTGTAACATTCGTCTTCTAACAACAATTTTCTCTAGTTTCATCTTCTGATACAAGTTATATACATACTGAAACACTTCCATCTTAATTTTATATTTTATTTCAAATATTACGATTGTCGTACATGAGAATCTATTATGTTAATATAATTTTTTTCTGGAGAGGAACATCATAGTACAATTTTCTCTGTGATTTTATTCAATATCCATTTATTATATCCCAAATGTTATGATATACAATATTTGTTCTCAAGAGAAAGATCAGTACATCAAATTTCTCTCCCTGATGTTCAATGTCCCGCTACTAATTTTATTTTTAAATGTTTACGAAAAGTAAATAAGGTATGTAAACTTCTTGTCTTCTCGCCCTGGCAATCGTTTTTTTTGTTCGGCTGTCGTCTTCTTTCGCGGCTGTCGTTTTCTTCAAAGGCTGTCGCCTTCTTGACCGGCTTTCGTCGGCTGGTCGCCTTCTTGGGAGGTGGTCTACTTGCCGGTTGTCTGTCTTCTTGCGCGGCTGTCGTCTTCTTCCAAAGGCTGTCGCCTTCTTAGGAAGTGTCACGTTCTTCTCCGACCGTCACCTAATTTCCCGATGTAACATTCGGCTTCTAACAGCAATTTTCTCTAGTTTCATCTTCTGATACAAGTTATTTCACATACTGAAATACTTCCATTCTTATTTTATATTTTATTGCAAATATTACGATTTTCGTACATGAGAATCGATTATGTTAATATAAAAATTTTTCCGGAGAGGAACATCATTACGTGAATTTTCTCTGTGATTTTATCAATATCCATTTTATTATATCCCAAATATTACGATATTTCAATATTTGTTCTCAAGAGAAAGATCAGAACATTAAATTTGTCTCCGTTGATGTTCAATGTCCCCGCTACTAATTTCATTTTTTAATGTTTACGAAAAAGTAAATAGTATGTAAACGCCTTGTCTTCTCTCTCGGCAGTCGTTTTTTTTGTTCGACTTTCGTTCTTCTTGCGCGGCTGTCGTCTTCTTCCAAAGGCTGTGCCTTTTGACCGGCTCTCTTCGGCTTGTCGCCTCCTTGGGCTGTGGTCTACTTGCCCGGTTGTCGTCTTCTTGCGCGGCTGTCGTCTTCTTCCAAAGGCTGTCGCTTCTTGTCCGGCTCTCGTCGGCTGGTCGTCTTCTTGGGCGGTGGTCTACTTTCCCGGTTGTCGTCTTCTTGCGCGGCTGACGTCTTTTTCCAAAGGCTGTCGCCTTTTTGACCGGCTCTCGTCGGCTTGGTCGCCTTCTTGAGCGGTTGTCTACTTTCCGGTTGCGTCTTGCCCGACTGTCTCTTTCTCCCAAGTGTCACGTTCTTCTCCGACCGTCACCAATTTCTTGGTGTAACATTCGGTTTCTATCAGCAATTTTCTCTAGTTGCATCTTCTGATACAAGTTATTTCACATACTGAAAACACTTCCATTCTTCATTTTATATTTTATTTCAAATATTACGATTTTCGTACATGAGAATCTATTATGTTAATATAATTATTTTCCGGAGAGGAACATCATTACGTTCAATTTTCTCTGTGTTTTTATTCAATATCCATTTTATTATATTCCAAATATTGTGATATTACAATATTTGTTCTCAAGAGAAAAATCAGTACATTAAATTTCTCTCCCTTGAGTCCAAGTCCCCGCTACTAATTTTTTTAATTGTTTACGAAAAAGTAAATAAGGTATGTAAACTTCTTGTCTTCTCGCCTGGCAATCGTTTTTTTGTTCGGCTGTCGTCTTCTTTCGCGCGTTGTCTTCTTTCCAAAGGCTGTCGCGTTCTTGACCGGCTGTCGTCGGCTTGGTCGCTTCTTGGGCGGTGGTCTACTTGCCCGGTTGTCGTCTTCTTACGCGGCTGACGTCTTTTTCCAAAAGCTGTCGCCTTCTTGACCGGCTCTCGTCGGCTTGGTCGCCATCTTGAGCGGTTGTCTACTTACCCGGTTGTCGTCTTCTTGCCCGACTGTCTCTTTCTTCCGAAGTGTCACGTTCTTCTCCGTCCGTCACATAATTTCCCGATGTAACATTCGGTTTCTATCAGCAATTTTCTCTAGTTTCATCTTCTGATACAAGTTATTTCACATACTGAAACACTTCCATTCTTATTGTTATATTTTATTTCAAATATTACGTTTTTCGTACATGAGAATCTAGTATGTTTTATAATTTTTTTTGGTAGAGGAACATCATTACGTTGAAATTGTCCTCTGTGTTTATAATTACTATCTATTTTTTTATATCCCAAATATTATGATATTACAATATTTGTTTCTCTAGAGAATAACAGTACATTGAATTTTCTCTCCGTTCTTTTTTAATGTCCCCGTTCTAATTTAATTTTTTAATGTTTACGAAAATATAATAAAGCATGTAAACTTCTTGTCTTGTCGCCCGGCTGTCTTTTTCTTGCCCGGTTTTCGTCATCTCTCCCGGCTGTAGTCTCTTTCAAAAGCTGACGTCTTCTTGACCGGCTCTCGTCGTCATGGTAGGCCTTCTTAAGCGGTGGTCTTTTTGCCCGGCTTTCGTCTTCTTTCCCGGCTGTCGCCTCCTTCCCAGACGTCGTCTTCTTCTCCGGCAATCATCTTTGTCCCCAACGTCTTCTCGCCCGGTTGTCGTCTTCTTGACCGGCTTTCATCTTCTTGCCCGGCTTTCGTCTTCTTTCCCGTCTGTCGTCTACTTGCCCGGCTGTCGTGTCCTTGCGCGACTGTCGTCTTCTTTCAAAAGCTGTCGCCTTCTTGACCGGCTCTTTCTTCGTGGTCGCCTTCTTGAGCGGTTGTCTTTTTGCCCGGGTTTCGTCTTCTTTCCTGGATGTCGTCTTCTTTTCCGGCTCTCGTCTTCTTTCAAAAGTTGTCGCCCTTCTTGTGCAGTTGCCTTTTTGCCTGGCTTTCGTTTTGTTTCCCGGCAGTCGTCTTCTTCAATGGCTGTCGCCTTTTTGACCGGCTTCTGTCGTCTTGATGGCTTTCTTTAGCGTTTTTTTTTGCGTGGCTGTCGTCTTCTTGCCTGGCTGTTGTCTTCTTTCCCGACTGTCATCTTCTTCCCAGCGGGGTCACATTCTTCTCCAACGGTCATCCGCTTTAGCGAGAGTAACATTCCGCGCTTGACCTATTGATCTATTTGCATCTGCTGCTACTACTTATTTATATTATAGAAACACTTTAATTTTTAATTTTATATTTGGTTAAAAATGTTTAGAATCTTTTGTGCATGGTATATTTGATATTTTAATTGTTTTCGGTAGTGGAGCATCGGTACGTTTAATTTTTCTTGTGTTTATTCAATATCCCTGTTATTATATCTGAAATGTTATGATATTACAATTTTTATTCGCTGGAGGAATATCAGTACATTGAATTTTCTCTGTGTTCAAATTCAATGTCCGTTTCTACTAACCTAATTTTTTAAGCAAGCTATGTCCATTAACCATACTTTTTTACGAAAATATAAGTTAAGTAAGAAAACTGATAGAAACATTACACCGGCTTATATTTTTTTCAAATATTACAATCTTCGTGCTTTACGAAATAATGACATTACAATTTTTTTCGTTAAAGGAACATCAGTATGTTTTGTTCTCTCTGTATTGATATTGAATTTCCCTTTTTTAAAACTTTTTTAAAGTGTTGTCCATCCCCCGTTTCTTGTTTACGAAAATGTAAATAATCGTATGAAACATTTACGAAACGTTACATCGGCAGTCGTCTTCATTTCCGGCATTCGTCTTCTTCCCTGAGTTTCTTCTTCCCCGGTTGTCGTCTTGTTGCCCAGCCGTCGTCTTCCGGTCACGTTGCCGTCACCTTGCACGGCTGTGTTCTTGTCCGGCTGTCGTCTTTTTTTCACAGCTGTCACCTTCTTCTCGGGCTGTCGTAGTCATAGCCGGCAGTCGCCTTTCTTGCCCGGTTGGCATATATTTCAGCCCGGCTGTCGTCTTCTTGCCCGGCTCTCTTCATCTTGCCCTGTCGTCGTCTTCTTCCACGGCAGTCGCATTCTTCTCCGGCTGTCATCTTCTTGCCCGCTGTAATATTCTGCTACTTCTACCAATTTTCTTTGTTGCCTCTGCTTCTACTACTTATTTATATGTAGAAACACTTCAATTTTTAAATTATATTTTATTTTATATCAAAATATTGCAATTTTAGTACATTCCAAAATATTATGATATTACAATTTTTATTCGCTAGGGGAATATCAGTATATTGAATTTTCTCTCTGTTTCATATTCAATGTCCCTGTTACTAACCTAATTTTTTTTGCATGTGATGTTTCATTACCTGTTACTTGTTTACGAAAGTGTAAATAAAAATGTGAGAATTGTACGAAACATTACACCGGCTGTCTTCTTCCCCGGATGTAGTCTTCTTGCCCGGCAGTCATTTCCTTTCCCGGCTGTCGCCTTCTTCCCCGGCCGTCGTCTTCTTCTGCGACTGTCGTCTTCTTCTCCGGATATCGTGTTCTTTGCGCGGCTGTCGTCTCTTGCCCGGCTGGCGTGTCCTTCCCTGTTTGTCACCTTCTTCGCAGGCTATCTGCTTCCCCGACTTTCGTCTTTTTCTCCGGCTGTGGTCTTTTTGCCCGGCTCTCGTCTTCTTGTCCGTCTGTCGTTTTCATTCCCGTCTCTCTTGTTTTGGCTTGCAGTCTTCTTGCCCGGCCGTCGTCTTTTTGCTCTGGTGTCGTCTTCTTGATTGGCTCTCGTTTTCTTCTCAGGCTGCCGTCATCTTCCCCAGCTGTCTTCTTGCCTGTCTGTGGTTTTCTTCCCCGGCCGTCGTCTTCTTGCCCGGCTGTTGTCTTCTTGCCAGGCTGCCGTGACCTTCGTCGGTTGTCTTCTTGTTCGGCTGTCGTCTCTGCCGGGCTGTCGTCTTTTCCCCGGCCGCCGTCTTCTTCTCTGGTTGCCGTCTTCTTCTCCAGATGTCGCCTTCTTAAACCGGCTGTCGTCTCCTTACACGGGTGTCGCCTTTTTACCGGCCGTTATCTTCTTGCCAGCTATGTATTATGCAATTTAGATATTGTTATTTACAGGTAGCAATATTTTCAAATAAGCTTTTTCACGTCTAAAAAACCTCGCACAAATTTTATGGAAATGAGGTTTCGGTCAAATTGTCTGCAAATTTAGTATGTTGTTCCTTAGATTATTCTGATCAAAAGTCGTTATTGCCGTTAAGCAAAAAAAGTTGTTCTTTTTGATATAATGTACATTTTAAAACGAAGATCATGTCGATTTGTCAGATGGTAGAAAGGCACATATGTGCTCTCAAAGCGTATTTTAAATGAAACAACCTCAGTTGTTTACACTTATAAATTATGACATTTTATTTTTCGAGAAGTAACTGATTTTAAATGCACTATTATTGCATTGTGAATGTTAATATTTAATATAAAACTATAATCAAATACCCCGATAGTGGGGCGAAAGGGACCTCAAGAGACGTATGGTAATGATTCACCGTACCGTGTTAGGCAAGGAGACCTACGGGTATCAAATACCTCAACGTGGAAGGCAAGGGGCTCACTGTAATTAAGCACAGTGACTTATGGAAAATGAAATAACATAATTCACATGTCTAAAAAACTAAGTTTGTTACATTTAAATATGTTTTGAGTGCCACATATGATCCTTACTATCATCCGACAAATCGACACGATCTCCGTTTTAAATGTATATTATATCAAACAGAACAGCTTTTTTTTGCTTAACGGCCGAAACCTTATTTCGATAAGATTTGTGTAGGGTTCTTTGCATCAAATTTTCCCTTGAGAATATGTGGTATATCTCACAATATTAGCTAAATATGCCTTTCTCAATGCAATGTATCTCAATTTTAAACCTCTGAATTATATAGCCTTTTTTTAACAAAAATTTAAGGGGAGAAGGGAAAGCTTCGATATGCCACGTATTCTCACTGTTTTTTCTGTTTCTACCTCATTCACCTTCCTTTGCCATATCTTAATCGCCGAAACTTATCCGCTTCACCACCACCTCGTCATTGTCACAACCTACCCCATTTACTTTCAAAACTAGGCTGACCATCCAGTCAGTCAATGCCCAGGTCCATACAAAGGACTATCACATCCATAGCTGCACCAAGCCATCACTGCTGAATTATCTTGTATGTATAAGTGTACAAAATAAATGTATATATTGTGAGTAGTTCAAGGATAGAAATACGAAAGATTTCTACCTTTGTAATTTTTTAGAGTTACTTCCTTCACTTCCTTTAAAGCCATAAGAAAGGAACAAGGTAAAGTAGCCTCTGCTGCAATGAAGAGAGTGCCACGAGAATGCTGATCAGTACTAATCTGCCTGAAGCAATCTAAGATGATACTACTTAACGACCTGAGTTGCAACGGACTTCAACTGTATAGGGCTATTAGTGGCCGAGGCAACGACCCCCCATTGACCAACTGAATCGCGAGTGATTCAGCTGTCTCAAACAATCGAGCGACAGGAACACCTATCTCGGCCGTAGTAGTCCGAACGATGAGTGCGCGTTCGTGAACTCGCCCCCAATGTGCCAGAGGTAGAATACCGCGCTCCTGCTTTGGCCAATTACCTCTAGAGCAATGGAAATGGCTACCGGTAAGGAACGCTCGTCCATTGTCTTTCCGCCCCTGCAACTTTTCTGGGATACCGCAAAGATCGTGGAAACTATTTTAACCCTCCGGCGGGCGCGTCCCATCATTTCCCACTAGCAGGTGCGTGCGGCACTCCGTACCGCATTTATCATCTTCGATTTTCGCGTCAATAGTTATTACTTTTGTTAGGGAATGTGAAGGAAATATTCTTTATTTATGTTTTTATACAGTTCATTTCATAATTACTAACTAAATACCAAACGAAATAGTATTAATAAGAATCTGATCCAACACATACTCCCTCCGTGTCTTGGTACGTTACATGTTGGGGAATGAATACGTTGAAAACGTGCCTTCTAATGTTTCTTCGGAAACAACGCATTTCAATTTGAATTAGTAGTTGGTACTCCAAAATCTGTATCATAAAGCTCAATAACAAAATTACAGCAATAAGAATTCTAATGGATAAAATACGCAAATATTATACTTACATGACAAAGCGCGTGGGGTACGGAGTGCCGCGACCGTTGCAGAGTTCGAATGAAAACGGTCGATCGGCAGTGTCTAAAATAGTGATTTGAGCGTCATCCGGTTGAAAATATAATGAATGAAGAATAACTATGAGCTCATATGCGTAACACCAACTATTTACACGAAATCAACAAAAGTGTAAGAATTCGGCACTGAGTGGTGCTACGCGCCGCCGGAGGGTTAATGTATCGCGTAATACAAAACATTTGAAGGGAGCTTGTATCACGAGGCTTAGGGTAAGGGTATGAATTTTATGAATTCTCCGGGCTTGCGTTCAGGAGTATAAAACGGCTGACTGATAGCACGCGATTGACGCTTTCTTGAATCTTTAATAAGATTTAACGACTGTTCTAACCAAGTTAATTACACTGATTTAAACAAGTTCCTTCTAATTCTCTTCTGTACCTAACTTCCGAGTCAAAAAAATAATTTCTCTAAATTTGAGTAACATCTCATAGTGTTCAATCTGATTGATTTGGGATTTTTATTTTTAATACCTCCCTAACGTGAAATCAATAAACTTAATCACACAAATGCTGTGAGAGCATTCCCTGTTCTATCAACTTCTTCCTCCCTAGCTCTCACTCCTGCCTCCCATGTGAGAAACCCTTCATCTAAATTTCGTCCAGTTAATTTCCGAATTGAATGATCTTTTTGTTATAAAATAAATTGTAATAAAAATTTTTGAAAGTGGTCAGGCGGAAGAGTAGGCTAAATGGCTTGAGGCTCGCCACCAATAAAGACATTTATTTATTTATTTATTTATTTATTTATTTATTTATAGATTAATAGAAAAGTGGTCGGAATATAACGTGATTTATTTGAGAAATTCTGTAAATGATATGTCTATTTTCGGTGATGTATACTTAGAACGAAATTATTTCTTTTAAAACCAATGACATTCAAGACATTTTACACGTTTCAATGTATGAAACTGAGTGTGTTATACTAAAATATTACACGATCGCCTAATTGCAAAAACAATGTCAATATTCTTGTATTTTATTCGCGGCGGGGGGCAGCGGGCGGGGGGGGGGCGGCAGGGGCTCGGGCGCCGGGGGGGCCTCCCGCGAGGGGCGAG
>JAHLJT010009012.1:0-33043 GCA_031308135.1 Acheta domesticus | reverse complement strand
ATACTACACCAGGATCATCTTTGTTACTTTACCCATAAATACAGTACAGTTTCTGGTTTTCCTGTACAATACTACTACAAATATAATATACAGGACAAGTAATAAAATAAAATTATAACTTGCCCTTTTCACACATCCCGTAAATCATTTTCTGATGATGCTTTGCCAATTCGTCCACTTTGTCTATTTCATATGCTCTTCGCCTCCTTATTTCCCAGGAGTTTTCAATTCACTGATTTCCTTTTTATAATACCTAAATAAACAGAATTCTTCAGTTACCTTATATCGATTGCACACAACAACACTATTAAACGTATTATAATATAAAAAAACTTTTTTCGTGACAGTATTTTGCTCAAATTCAGCTATTCCATATGAGGCTCACAGCAGAACCGGATTCTAACCTTCCTTTCCTTTGCATTTTCTCGGATTTTTCCTCGCGAGAAATAATAATATCCTCTTGTCGTCTGGCGTGACAAGGATTCTTCGCGACCCCCACTCCGACGTTCCACGATTCGCAATGGTGTTATTATTTAACAAAAAATAAAAACGCAAAGAGCCAGAACCGCGAAACGCTCACAAATCACACAAGAGCCTGGAAACACGTGCACCAGTACGCACCTTACATTCAAAACTCGGTTTTTAAAATAACATCATACTTATCACACAAAAAGTAAATTCATATATGTGTATAAAAAAAGAATTTTTCCAGAGAGCACGAGCACTGCACTCCTCATTCAATTATTTCTTGTGCGCACTATATTTTCGCGGACGAGGACATCACAAAGGAAGCTGTCTTCGAACTTTACAAGTTGGCCAACTGCAAACGAACGAACGAGGAAGGAGAGTCAATGGGATCAAGACACAACGACCACAGGAACTTCGTTATGTGGTTGCCAGCACTAGCTGTCAAAATGGCTGGTTCTTACGAAATCTCTACTTTAATACTTGTATCGACGACGCTATACCCTTGTCCGATATTAAGGCTTACTTGAAACGATACTTGTTTAGTGCGTGGCAAACAGAGTGGCATAGTACCACTTCTAAACCAAGAGGCATAAATAATTCTGTAATTCCCTGGCGTTCCTCGTCTCCCACCTCTTTCTGTTTCAGTTCATCATCTCTTGCAAGCTTCACCATTTAAGACATTTTATTCAAATCAAACTATTTACGTTTCTCCTTTGTATTTTGTGTGCACCGAAATTTGTTTACTTATTTGTATTGTGTTCTTAGCAGTGTATTGTGTCTTGGCCTTAAGCCACCACCCTGATTGAGGTTTACCTGGGTTTACTCAATCGCTTAAGGCGCATGCCGGGATGGTCCCTTTGTTTGCAGTCCCAGGAATAAATGTAGCGTAAATCGTTGGCTTGCGGGTGAGATATGTTGGGTCGGTTTTTCAGGTCTTGGGAATATTCTAAATGGTTAACATTTTCCTACATTATTAAAATTTCCAATTTTCTAGGTTGGGAAATATCTCTATATTGTAAACATTTTCCTAAAACTAAATTGATCTTTTCCAAGTTTTTAATTATATTTTTTACTAAATAGATTGATAATACATTATTTTATTATTGCCAATTTTCTTATTATTACTATTATGAAATACACGTAAAATTATTTTACCATTATCTTTCAATGTTCTCAGTTTCTCTTAGGACCTGAACTTTTGACCTGATGTGTTTTCGCTTGTATGCTGGCGAGACTCCCTCCCTTTCTAGTTTTTGATTTAGGAGTATTTCAGAAATACGTACGCAATCATAGCTTCTACTAAAACCTCTTTGAAACAATTAGAAGTACATATTAATACTTCACCGATTTAAACAATCTCTATCAAATCCATTTCAATATGTAACTTGCCTAGTCACAGAGAGATAATTTCTCTAAATTTTGAGTAAAATCTTGTAGTGTTTAACTTTATATATTTGGGATAAATTCTTAAATTACATTCCTAACTCGAAATTGATAACTTTAAACATACAAATGCTGTGACAGCATTCCTCCTCCACCAACTCTTTCCTCCCTCGCTTTCATTCCTGTCTTCTATGAGAGAAACTTTCACTCAAAATGCGTACATATTTTTCAATGAATGACCTCCTTCTAGTAAGCACTAATGTAACACAATTTTGAAAGTGGTTAGGCGGAAGAGCAGGCTAAATGGCCTGAGCCTAGCCACAAATAAAGACATTTATTTATTTATTTATTTATCTATCTACTTTAACTAACATTCATAAAACAATTATTCAACTAAAAATGGATTACAGTTCAATAGTTTACAGTTCTGCAAATCCCACTCTTTCACAAACATTACACCCAATTACAAATTCAGCATGCCTATCACTTACACCCAGTCTTGTTACTAATCTTGCAGATAAGAATTTCCTAGTATCTTTCTGAATTCTCTTTTGATCCTCTTTACTAAGGGACGGATTTTGATGACCTAAAACACTGTCAAAGTTGACGAATAAATTGCTCTTAAAAGGGTTCTATAAATGCCATAAAAATAAAGCAAAATGACAAAAATTTGATCAAAACCACTTGAGATGAAAAGTTAATCTGTTAGATAAGTTACTGATGAAATTGAGGCTTTTATTTTTGTTCAAGTGAACTCGGCTTGCTAACTTTTGTTTTGGACTGTCCTTTAAAAGGAAATCTCTTCCTCCATTCATCGTGAAATTGGTCAAACTGACAATGGCACTAAGAGGCATCACAGGAACCTTGCTTACATAGTATTCACAAGGGCCGACATTATAATATACGAGTTAAAGAAATCAAATAAGCCACTCATGAATTGTGTGGCAAATGTTTGTTGCATCTCGTAAATATTGTCAGAAGAAAGTACTACTAAAATGATACTAATATCAATGTAATCAGCAAAAACAGCTTTATATATTACGAAAAAGGTAAAATTGACTCGTTATTCGAAACCTATAAAAAATGCAAAGTGTGATATAATAATCGGTTATTTCAGTATATTATATAAAAATGAATCGATTTTTCATGAAAATACATATTTTTACAGATGCAAGAGATGTGTATTCAATATATTTTAGAGTTAAAGACACATTCCGAATGACTTTCAACCATTTTTTATTTACATATTTGAATTACTACATCTTTCGTTACATTGTAACATATTTATATACCACACAGAACATTTGAGATGCCAATTCATGATGAATGTTACTGGAATCATCTTTCCTAGAATGCCACGCACTTTTATTACTGCCGGCGCTATTAATTCCCAAACCTCCCCACCCCGCTTACTGGACACCGGATTGGTAGCTGTTGGAATGAAGGATGAGCGAATGTAGCAGAAGTAATGTCAACCACACACTTGCTCATGTTCCATAGATATGCTGGGTAACTCAATCAAAAACTAACCAGTATTTTTCAGATAATTGCCGAATCCCCTGCTCTGGGATGCACTACTGGCCACACAGTACCATTCACTGGAGTGCTAACTCATTGTAAACAATCTTGTTTATACTACATGTACATTAAGTATTACACATTTCAATTGATACTAGGGCATGATTAGTTCTGTAGAGGTAGAAGTTTCTTTCAGCTTCTTAGAATTCTTGTTACTATCTGATCGGTGACATTCTGTGCTTGGGAAATGCTCGCAGAGAGGAATTTTAAGTTATAACACAACTTTATTTTTCCACTTCTTTTCATTTTTCCCTACATATTTTGAAAAAAATAAGTACATAAATATGTATGTATTTATCTTTTTTTATTACAATAAATTCCGTTCCCTAGTTAAAACATAAAAATTGTTCAAAAGTGGAAGAAAAAAAAAGAATAAAAGGAAAAAAAAGAAAAGAAAAGAAAGATTTCAAAGAAAAATCTGCCCCCCCCCTACTCTTACTTTATTAGAAAAGATTAAATCTCATTCCTTCAATTAATCTACTAGATTTCACGTATACTCCCCATTCAGATTAACCCTTATCTGCTATTTTCTCTTACTTTTCTTCACTTCAAGACAAATTCATTAATAGTCAAATATTTTCGCTGATGGTTCAAAACAAGTAGGTGATACTGGATGTTATATAATTTCTATAAGTGTTCTATTCTTAAAGCATTACATCACCTTTTACAAATAGATCTTCATCAATTCATTGTCAGACATATCTGCTTATTCAACATAAATTATCAAAAAGTCCTTTTATTCAAGAAATCCAAGATCATCTTCTATTCTTCTCCAAAAATAATTGTAACGTTACTCTTACATGCATCCCTTCCCACTGAGCAATTAAGGGAAATGAAGAGGCTGACTACTCAGCAAAAAAGGCTCCTACCCTTCCTTCACCCAACAACACCATCTCTGGTTCCCTAAGAGACTAAAAAATTTCTTCTATTATCAGCATTACAATTATGCGATTTGAAATGGAAATAAAAATATTGAAATTATGTCAATTTAGGAATTCAGTTCTAGATCCCCCTCTTCTTCTCCCAACTTCAAAAGAAAACATCAAGTTATTTTATCAAACCTCTGGATTGGACATTTTAATTTGTCTTCTTAAATAAATAACTGCGACAATTCGACATCCGAGTCCAAATTGTGGTGACTATTTCACTCGTCTGTCGTAAGTAACCAATGCTAGGCAAGGATATATTCAAATTAAACCAATCCCAGATCATTATTGCCATCACTCTTTGTGAACTTTTTTTTTTACTGCTTTTAAAACTTCGTTTACCTTTTCAAGATAACCGTAGCAATTGTTTCTGGTGCAAAACAGCTTGTGATCATCAATATATCATTAAAGTGTGTCGTTTTGGTAACTCTGAAATAGAATCTATTATTAAATTTGGTGCCAAAATATAGTAAAAGGAACAGAGAAAGTGTGTGGAAGCAATTTCAAGAATTTTGTGAGGACAGAAAATACAAACGGACAGCACAAACTAAAAATAAAGAAATTATACATATTTACAGCAATTAATATGTGAAGATTAGATGGTGAAGAGTATAAGGAATATGCTATCAAAACTATGTGGAATGTTGCAACCAAAATTGTTCAGGAATATACTTTAACAAGTACACACGCGTGTTCAATCCATTCAAAATTGACGAATTCCGCTGCTAATTCATCTTGTACAACTTCCGTTTCAAATACTTCCATGGAAGACCCAAGCCTTAAGAACAAATTCCTACAACTTTATTAATTATGCTTTTAATAAATGTTCTTGTCAGTATCCTTGTTATCTTTGTTTTTTGAAAGTTTTATTACCATAAAATTAAAACAAATTTGAAATCGTTTTCTGTATTAAACTGTTATTCAAATGATACTTGATTATAAGTTATTCCAGGAGGCAGTGATAAGTCAGTGTTTATTCTTTTTCATTTTTCAGTTGTATTTTTGAGTAATATTTCGCATTCTCGAAATTCCTGCAATTTAAATTATCCTTTCAAATTGTGTTTCAATGTGTTTATTCGTGAAATAGTTTCACTAAATATCACTCGAAGTGCTGCGACACTTACTAACGAAAATATTTCTATACCCAATTTATTAGTAGAATGTCCTTTCACAAGTGATCACAACTTACAACTTTATACTAATATCCATTCTTCATTAAATTCTGCTTCGCAGTGTAAAAATTTATTAAATTTCTATGCACTACAACATTAGAAAAAATATGTAGTATTTCCTTTCTTGTGAATTTTTTTACAATGCTTGTAATATCAAATGTACTTATTGTTGAATGATTTAAATTGTTAAATTGGAAAATCCATTTAAAAAAATTAAATACAATATGAATACAATATGAAAAAGAGGGGAGAACGACAGGGAGAGAAAGGGAGAACGACAGGGAGAGAAAGGCTAACCTGGATGGCCGAGTTGGTAAAGATTTGAGGAAGTCATTTTATCCCGTCTTCGTATCGCACACAGCCACTTTTTGTTCTTCCTTAGAGGAGAAACTCCTCCCATATGTGACTCATACGGGACGGTTCTTTCTGTGGAACACGTTCTCCTGAACTGTAGAAATTTGTTGGCAACCGGCGAAGACATGGCCTGGGCAACTCGCCATGGGTGGTGCTCGGGGATGACGATTCCGCGCTCTCAAAACTTTGTTTTTTAGGCAAAGCGGAATATGTAATCTTACTTGAGAGATAAGAATAGTGTTTTATGTCGATGTTTTTTTGGCCCCTTTACAGCCAATTTTGAGTTTTACGATGAATTTTACGTGCTCATTTTATATTTTCCTTTAGCCACATGTACTTGAATATTTGATGCAGAATGCTAGTCTCTTTTTATGTACATGCTTTTAATTAGGGGGTAAGTTCCTCTGCAACATTTACTGAACCAATTTCCTTTTAAAATACTTCGACTGGGCACCAATGACCTTGGCAGTTGAAGCGCCTCTAAACTTTCATCAATCAATCAATTACTTATTTCATTAAGTGCAACAGTATGTTTCATTTCATTGCTGAAGCTTACAATGAGTTAAACCTTTCGCCATTTGCTGTTGGATGCCTCTGTACCTGCCTTGAATGGAATAAAGCATTGTCAATGACAATGATGCAATGTCTTAAATTGCCAATGCCAGGAATCAGTTGTTTCTTAACCCAGGATTCAAAAGTAGAACTGTTCATTGCTCCGTGATAATCTTGCCCCATTTTTACGTCAGTAGCAAATATCAGACCAGCACCTACAAGTGCCACGACTCGTATACTTAGTTTGTACATAATGTCATACAAAACCTTCTCTTGTTCCTGCATGAATAACAACTAGCCTCTATAATAAAACTTATCCAATTTTATTTATGACAATCCTTTATTGTTCATATTTACACACAGAACACGTTTCGTAACTGGTTTTAGTTACATCATCAGGTTCCTTAATAGCAGTTTATATTCTTTAGTCCATTGGGGAGGTTGCTGTGGAGTTTAGTATGTGTCCTCGAGTGTTTGTCGGTTTAAAAAAGGCAACAGTTCCCTTTATTAAGAGCCTGATGATGTAACTAAAACAAGTTACGAAACGTTGTGTTGTGTGTAAATATGAACAGTAAAGGATTGTCGTAAATAAAATTGGATGTTTTATTATTGAGAAACATACACTGACAATCAAGAACAATTTTCAATTGGTCTACAAGCTTCACAACTAGCCTCCTTCCTTTTGTTGGTCTCTTAATTATTCCTTTACAGGTGCCTGGTAGAAGCCATGAATATGGAGTTGAACCTAATGAAAAAGATTTGTGTCAATTTTTACACGTAAGTGATGTAACCAGTTTCAAATACCATTTATACCATGTCTCATAGTACCCATGTCTCATCTACGTACACTACAGCCTTTGGTTTGTGACTTTTTGGATTTTTCATATAGTCTCCCACAAAATACCTCTTTACTATAATTTCATTTGTCTCACAAATACTAATATTCGAGTCTCCTTTCCTCTATGCTAAACCCAATTCCTTAATAATTCTGTACAATGTTGTGCATCACCCTTTGAATCAGAAAATATAGTTTTCCTTCACGTACTGCCATTCCTCTTGAAGTGAGAGTCTCCTGTCTGTTGCAAAATGAATTCGTCTTGGGAAGTCTTCCAAAAGTGAGTCACAGCCTTCATCATTCCTCTAAATAGAAAATATCATTTCAGCTTCCTGGTAAATATATGTGGCACTAGCTTCTCTTGAAAAGCCATCAGCTGAATCTCTCTCTCTCTCTCTCTCTCTCTCTCTCTATATATATATATATATATATATATATATATAGAGAGAGAGAGAGAGAGAGAGAGAGAGAGGGGGAGAGAGAAACGGTCTATTACATAATTGAAGCTTCCTTTACTTCTCTACACAATCACCATCTACATTTAAACATTTGTCCTATCTGTTCACTAGCTGTAGAATTCCTGTTATACTGCTCTGCCGCCACACAGTGGGGCCAGAAAGGGGAAAAGTTGGCAAAAAGTATTTTTAAGCGTTTTTCAGGATTAATGGAAATAAAAAACAGATTTAATAAATAAAACACAACCTCCTTAATTGTTTAAACGTGAAATATTTGATTCTCTACAAGTAATTTTTCATTTCTGGAAAGATCAGAGGTTTCCTGAGCAAATTGAAACCTGATAGGTCCACAAAACCTTGTTGAACATTTTTTGTTTTGCCATATTATATTTTTTCATTTGATTCGGGGCTTTCATAAGTCAATTGCAGGGGAACTAATTATGTAATGAAAATATCTGGTTTAGTTGCTTCGGGATTTGAAATAAATGTCTGCTTGTGGATTGATGTGATCTGTCATATTCCAATATACCAAACAAATGTAATTTGCCAGATTGTCCTAAAACATGATTAGTCAAGACATTTCTGTGCTTGCAAAAGCCGCGAAACTGTGTGGTCTAAAAGTGGCTGTAGTCTTACTTCAGCAGATATTTCAGTTACAATAATTGCTTCTTTTTGCGACCAAGAGTCTGCTTTCGCCAACTGAACTTTTTGTATAATCGAGAGATATTTTTTCTTATAATTTTATACTGCTCTCTCGTAAGGTTTGCTTCAATAAAGATAACGCTTCAGTTCCCTGACGTTCCTGAGTTTGTGGGATGCCCAATTATTTGTAACCGATAGAGTATTTTGAAGCGCGGTTCGGTGTAGTCATTGTCACATCTTTAACAACTTTAGCAGAGTCTACTTCAAGGGAAGAACGTAAACTCATTTGGGCGACATATGATAGCTCTGTGGGAGAATGTTTGGACCGTAAAACTGTAGTTCTTTGACGTTTAGATCTATCAGAAACCTTCTAAAAGAGCTTACGTGGCCGACCCATTTTTTTCACGTTGGAGGTCGAATTTGGTATTCTAATAAAAGCTGCCAACCAATTTTTTTTTTTTGCAAAAATATATCCTCTCTGCGATTAGAATCTTACCATTTTTTCCTAAAGTCGGCCATAAAATTTACACAATTTTATTTAAATCCGACTTTCCGTGTTTGGACCACATAGTATGTTTTTCCAAGAATTCCTTCAAAATCTGATTTTTCCGCTTTTTCCTTATCGGAGTGTTTAATAGCATCAAACAGATCCCACCTTGTTAATTCAGAGCTATCAGTGCGAGATCCCGAAGGAAAAAATAAAAAAAATATAATATTGTCGATAGAAAGGCTTACAAAACGAGGTGCGCATGATTATAAACAATGCGCCTTCATGCAAAATGGGGCAAACATGGGCAAACTTTTATTAATGCTTTGAAAACTAGATGAATTACAGAATCCAGTTCAATTAATATGATTGTCCGGAAATGCCCGGAAGGTAACTAAAAGACAGTATGAAAAAACCGGATTTAAAACTTTTATTTCGTTGTGGCACGTGGGGTTTCTAACCGAAATTACTAAATTATTTTTTAAGTAATGTGTTTTTTACTAATACAGAATTAAAGTACATATTTCCAGGTATCACATCTACGGCACATTCAATTCTGCTACCCACGAGAGCAAAACTATGTGCAATCAAAATCACACCTCTCTTCGCCCTCCGCGAGCGAAGAAGTGCGCCGCGCATCGCTTGTGCAAGTTCAAACTTGCATAGCAAGGAGTGTCGTGATTCCCCTACCCTAAACCAATCGGGGAACGATGAAGCAAACATTTTACTACCCTTTTCATGTGAAATGGAGCCTCTGAAGCACATTTGATTTTGGACTTTTTGCCAACTCCCCCCCTCTGGCCCCACTGTGCGCCAGTTCATTAAGTCAAGTGCTCACTGTTTTCAGCTCTTCATCACTTCCAAAATGAGTACCACCCAGAAAGTCTTTGAGCTTAGTGAAAAGGTGAAAATCTCTAGGAGCAAGGTCTGGCTATAGAGCGGATAATTAAATTTTTCTCAACCGAATTGAACCAGCAATTCTCGAGTTGACAGTGTGCAGGCGGGCCTGTTCGTGAAGAAGCCCAACTGCTCTCGAAAGCATTCCTCCCTCTTGTTTTGGATCGTTCGCCGTAGTTTTCGTTAAGTCTCACAATAACGATCTGCATTGATCGTGGTGCCTTTTGGCATGAAATCCAGCAAAAGAACACCTTTGCGATCCCAAAAGACAGGGGCCATGACTTTTTGTGTTGAGAGAGTCTGTTTGAATTTTCTGTTTCGTGGGTGATGGATGATGCCACTCACGTGATTGGCGCTTGGTCTCTGGGTGTTGTGAGTCACTCGGGTCTCATCACCAGTCACAATTTGATCAAGAAAGGCGTCTTCATCTGTGTGATATCGCATCAAGAACGTCAATGCTGCGGCCATTCTCTGAGTTTTGTGTTGGTCACTCTTGCCGTGGAACCCATCGTGCACAGATTTTGTGGTAGCCCAGATGTTGCGACACAATTTCACCAAACAAAGAACGAGAAATGTCAGGAAAGGCAATATGCAATTCGTCGAGTGATGTGCGTCTCAGTTGCAAGATTCTGTCGTTCACTTTAGTCTTCAGGTCTTCTGTGATGAGTGAGGGCGTCCGGGTCGAGTTTCATCGTGGACATTTGTTCGCCCATTGTTGAACATTGCTCACCATTTTCTCACATTTCTTTCATTCGTTACAGTATCACCACACACTTCTGTCAGTTGCCGGTAAATTTCTGCAGGTTTCAAATGTCGGGCCTTCAAAAATCGAATCACACTCCTCGCCTGACTGTCGGCGGGATTATCAATCACGCCGTTCGTTTTGAAGTAACACAAAATGCACAATGGCCACTTGTTGCAACCGACACTCACAACATTATGAGAACACGAGTAAAGAAAGCAATTGACCTTCAAACAAGGACGGGGAGTCAGCTGAGCGGCGGGTATGCGCGAACGGTCGTTACTTCCTGGATCCCCCTCGTACTTACAAACGTTGAGAAAGACCTGCCTTTCACCACTCGATAATATCCTCCTTCTCTGCTTAATTGGAGAGTTGCTTCTCGTATTAGGAGACATAGTTTACAAATGTCTAGTCAAATACACTGTACAAGTTTCTTTCGAAACCAATCACGCACTGGAAACGCAAGGAAAACGGTTTTTAAATGAGCAAGTGCGGGATGCTGCTCGCTTGCATGAGCTCAGTATCTCGACACAACGCGTTGCAGTGTTCAAGCGATTGAAGTTGGCACAAAGAGTTAATTTGTACGCAAGTGTGCCAGTCGCCAGCCAAAGAAAAGTCCCTTGCTAGAGTACTTCCAGTACGTCGGGTATTTCAGTTGGGGTTGGCACCTACTTCCTCCAACTTGTAATCAAACGTCCCGAAGCCAATGTAGTATGTATGGCGGGTGATTTCCGGGAGGATGGTATTTTTTTTACGTTTCGGGTCATATCTTACATGAAATAAATAATACTTAGGGCTTCTACACATTTTGTTTTATTTCATTAATATTAAATGAAATCACTCTCTTACAGAATAGCTTGTTGTATTTCAAAACATCGTATGCAATTTTATTGTTTAAGCAACATTTATGTTGTTCATAGCAACTTGGTTACTAACTTAATGAAACGTAAATACTAAATAGTACTAAACATCTTCCCTTTTTAAGTTGTCCATCTCTTAAAAATATGATTTCGCCTAAAGATTTTTCGCCTTTTGGTTTTTACTAAGTAGGACCTAGGGGCTCCTAATAGTTATTTAGGTATAAAGGGCTTTAAGTGGATGTTTTTGCCCCTCAGGCGACTCCCAACCCCTCGGGATTGGAAGTCGCCCTCGGGGCAAAAACATCTATTAACGCCCGTGGTACATAGAAAAATTTATACGCAATCTTACAACTTTTATATGGTTTACTAGTTCGTTGTTCAGTAAAACGAGAATTCGAAACATTTTATTATATATTCGTCGCGTCCAAAGTGAAAAGACGCATTGTAATAGTTATTTGTCAGTATGTCGTCATAAACAGAACAAAGTGTATATCTAATTACTGTTTCATAAACATTTCAGTCTTTTCTCTATTTATCAAGGAGGCACAGAGCGCCATTGAGACCTTTTCTTGATTTATTGTTTCGTTCCGCTATATTCCTGCTTCGCTTATTAAGTGGCAACTTCACAAATAGATAACTTTGCTATCTTAAACAGAATCCCTTCTGTTCGTACCCTATCAAAAATACGTATGTAAGAAGTACGAATACGTATATAAGAAGTGTGTACCTAGTATCTGGAAAGTAATGTAATGCTTCGCGAAAACTGGCGGATTTTCGACCGGGCCCTAGCATCGAAAACGTAGATGAATCCAGTTTCTAATTTTAGAAAGAAAACAACCTAACAAGTGCAGCCAGAATCCCTGTTTTGTGGTCCTTGATCCCGAAAACCAATTGAAAGCAAAACGTCTCACATAGGAGTATTTGAGATGAAAAGCCGGTCAAAATTATTAATTTCTATATTAATCCAATCTGATTACATGAATGGTGGTAGCTTGGGACAATTGAAGGAAAAATAATGACAAATATATGATATCTGGGAAACTTAAAAAATTCAGCTAAAATATTTACAGTTAGAATGAATCATTACCTTTGTGACGGCCAGATTTGAAATAAAGAAGCGGTCTAAATGATTAAACACATTTAATTCCAAATGTTTTACAGGAACGGTGATAACTTATCATAACTCTGTACATTATACAACAAAAGAATGGAAATAGAGAAAAATACATGTGAAATGTCTATAATTAATCAGAATCGCTACTCTACGCGATCGTTGGTGTTTCTCAGCATCCTCATTGTTGTCTTTGCTGTCGGAGCTATCATTGGCATCGCAATACATAACATTCTGATGCATAAACGTAAACGATGCATCATCGTTTGGTGTGCTAGCTACTAAAATATTCAATGCCTCATTTGAAAATGGTTTCAATTACTCTTCCGTTTATTCTATTTGAAATGATGCGTGGATCGATGGCAGCAACAGGCCTATTTAAAAATATCTCTATTACACGTCACTCCTGGAAAAATTTCCTAGCGAAAGTCCAACGCGATATTTTCTAAAATGTTTGTTTCTTGCCTCAGCTGCCTCCTCTGACAACTGTCCAATTGGGAGAATTGCTTCGGAGATCACTAGATCACTTCCGCTCCATGCAACAATATTTTGTGAACTATAGGTGACATGGGATGCCAACCATACAGTTCAACATAAAGTTTGGCAGGTTTCTTGGGCAAAGGAATCAAGTTTGACAACGGTTAATTTCGTGACCACTTGATATAACCTTGAGAACAATTTGGAATTTTTTGATTAAATTAATATGATACCAGTATACGAGAAGAGCATTCAGGATTTTCAAAAAATCTTCTGGATGTATTTCCGTCATTACTGTTTCCAAAATCGTCTGTAGGGATGTCAACAAGAAGGCCCATCTCTTTTCTAAAGCTTTTCTGAATGTTTTCTTTTATTTTTTTACTATTCTCTTCTCTTCTGCTGTTCGAGCTTGCCATTCTGCAGTGGCATTTTATAAATGTAATAAAAGTTCTAAGAAACGAATTATGGCGTGAAGAAAGGACAGTCCAAACTTTAAAGCTTCTTTATTGACTTCATTTTTTTTTAATTTATTGAAATCTTGAAAGTCTGTCCGCATATGTAGCACATGTGGCTGGTCCCGTAAGTCTTTTGTTCTTCGGTCGTTTGCTTCGATCACTTAATTCATCGAAATTTTTAATGGCCGCCTTGGTTTATGTGACCATGTAGGTAGCCTCCACGGATATATTAAGCCACTCTTTGTTGTTTTGCAAAAATCTTGTATCAGTGTAATTAGCAGCTTTCCACTTTTCCATAAAACTGCTCTTGAATAATCTCAAGGAACGAGTTAAAATTGCCCTGTCTTCTGTGGGACATAAAGTCACTGCACGAGTCTTTCTTCCATCAAAGAAACTTTTTGTTAAACTTTTTCCTCTTTTAATTCCTTCAAAATATTATATAAATCCAATCCGGTGATTTTCATTACCATTTGTGTGGAATATGCCAACGAAAAACGAAAATCACCCTTTGTCCGAATGATTGAAAAGTTGCATATTAGAATATAAACCACTGCAAAAATAAATGGGGGACACGGGATGATTTTATTGCAGCTTCTACTAGGCAAAGGTGTATAGTTAATTCTCACATAAAAAGTTTGAGGCGACAAGGCGCGACACATGGTCAAAAATACTATTATATCTCAAGATTCAGTCAAGAAACGAACCCTAATTAGGGGATTTTAATATTGACTCTAACAACAAAAAATACGGAGCAATCAAATGAAAAATTCTTTACTATAGAGCACAAACCTTCTACTTCCACGTCCAAGTACTTTTTTGTCTGTAGTGCGCTAAAGGAAGCCATGCCAGCACAGAACATTACATATTACAATTGAAGCATGGAAAAGAAAGACACCCGGTTTAGACAATGGCTGAGTTCGGACTGACCGTGTGGCTGGATGCTACCTGTGGGAGGGTCAGGGAGCTACAGCTTCATGGAAGAGTTATCCTAGATTAAGACTCGTGCACTTTGGGTGGCATTAGATTAACTTTACGATTTTCACTTATGACCAGTTTTCCATCTCAATACTCCTATGTGCGTCTGTCCATCTGAATAATGCTAGCGACTAAACCGTTCAGCCGATTTTTCTCCAAAATTGATTCTCCCAGATAGATCTGACGTCGTAGCTCTCGTAGCCCCTTGAATTTGAAACCGATATTTTAATTTTGGAGGGTACTTTACATGAAAGCCCCTGGGACATTTTCAAAATTTTCAGAAATGGCACCGAGTTCCACAAATTTTTGTTGTCGGAATGCCTGAAGGTCATTTAAAAGAAGAGCGCAGATCTCGTGTTGGTTAAAAACTGATTTTTCGAAAATGGAAGAAAAAAAATTTTTTTTGCCATCTTCCTGCAACTACAATTGTGAAGATAAAGATTTTTACTCTAAAGAAAATTTCTTCTCCAAAGTGAGTACTTTAATTAACGTCCTACACGTTTTTGAAAAATTTTGTATTTTCTGGCAATATTGCGCGAAATCTTTGCGATTTAAAAAAAGGACAAAAAGATTTTCGCAGAAACAGGTCCTAATTATTTCTTTAAACGTTTGGTAGGGATAGTGCTTTATGTACTCTATCAGATAATATATTTAATATATTATCTGAAGAAAAGGAATAGAGCCATATGGCGTATATATGGTGCCATATTGCTCTATTCTTTTCCTTTTTCAAAAATTACAAAAATGTAATTTTTGTAATTAGTCTCACGTCGGTGATATTTAAATTAGCGGCGATATGTTCACATTATACTTACAAGTACATGTGCTCTCAAGTATTCTCGAGAACTCAACAGTGTTTTGTGAAAACTAGATCAAAATTCCACATTGTTAGAAACGCTTAAACGCTATTTTGTCATAAACAGCTCCAATTTTTATTTCTAACGGATAATGCAATTGCACTTATTAATCTACATATACATAAAACAGGATGTTGGTGGGAATATAAGACCAAATCTCCATGAAAGTTGGCCGAGTTTTTCACCGAGAAGGTTTATGTGTTGTTAATGCTGTTGTAACTCCACTACATGGCGCTACATATTCACTACATATCCCCTACATGTTCACGTCAAATGCTACCTGCAACACACTCGGCAGCATTTTAAATCTATATCCTTAAATAACTCTTAAACGAGGCGTTCTAGGGCCTTAAAACTACAATTTTGAGGCCAAAGGACTCAAAGAAACGTTTCTCACACCGCAATCTAGAGTAAACATTTTTGAACATGCTAATGAATCCAACGAAACATTTTTCAACATTCTGTTACAATTTCGTTGGTATGGCGCTTCCCGGTATTACCTCACATGCTCAGAGACGAAGAATGTACAAGTAAATGTGAATGAGAGGGACAGAGCGGCGGAGACAAAGACTGGGACAAGGTGATGAAGGGAGAGACAGTGAGAAGCGGTGATGGGAGGGGAAAGAGGGAGATGAAGGACAGAACGTCATCTGCTGAGTTTTCGTAGTATGACGTAAATTCAATTTGGGGTATTTTTTGTTTTTTCAAAAATTACACAAATGTAATTTTTTTGAAAGGTATCTCACATAATATGCATAATACCAGCGATTTGTAAACACTTGCATTTGTAATGACTTAAAAACCTTATCTTTATATAATTTTTATCTTTATCTAAAACTCTATCTTTATCTAATCTTTAAATGACTTAAAAACAAGTGTTTTGAAAAAGCAAAAATTTTCTGTGAAAAGAACTTTAAATTTCGCATTATTTGTAGCGCTTAATCGCCTTTTTATTAAAAAAAGGCTCCGAATTTTTCAATGAAAATTGCCATTTAGGACGCGGTTTTACTGTTCTTGAATATTCTAAAATTAGTATTTCCGTTCTGTCATTAAAAAAAATAAATAAATAAAACGCCAAAAAATTGTACTTTGGGCAGCGATAGAAGGCAGCTGGCGCGAGTATGTGGCAATTCCGAAAAGCTAGCCCAGACCCAAGGAAATAGAAATCAATACGATAAAGTCTGTTCCATTCTGTAGCACTCGTAGGGCATGTGTGACATGCCACCCATGAATGCTTTTTGGTGTCGGCGGTTTCTGAGCACTGCGCGGTCCTACAACTCTTAAGGCATGTTTGAGATGACAGTGGAAAATGGCGCCACAGCTCTTAGCCAATATTCACCATTCCTCCTGTCCAGCTCGTAAAGGATTTCGTCAGTCACAGAAGCAATTGCCAATCAATATATAATTGTTTATTTATTTTCATATTTGCAATTTTCTATGTAGTTTATACATGAACCGTCCATATGGAATCAATCAAGTGGTGTTAATTACACTATTTATAACTCAAGAATGACTGAACCAATTTGAATTATTTCTGTTTTGTTGGATTCCTCTCGGTCCCGCATAACAGAATAACTAATAAAATATCGAAAAAATGGCACTACATGGCGCTGAAGAATAAAAAACGAGACATTCATGCAAACGCAGCCCGCCACACAGTTCGAATCTATATCGTTAAATAACTCTTAAACGAAGCGTTCTTGGGCCTTAAGGCCGAAGGCCCCAAAGAATCATTTTTCACACCGTATTCTACAGGATGAGATCTTTTGAACATTCTATTACATTTTTGGCGGTCCGGCGCTTCTCAATATTACTCCAACCTTTTTAAGAGTGCAGAATCTAAATAAATAAAACAAAGTCGGGTTATTTAAACCATTTATAACTGAAGAACGACTGGACCAATTTTAATCATCTCCGATTTGTTGGATTCCTCTCCGTCCCGCATAACAGAATAACTAATAAAATGTCGGAAAATTTGCCGAAAAATAATTATTCAGAAAGTTAATCTAAAATATAAAAAATCAATGTTTGTTGGTTTGTGCTTAATGCGCTATCGTACCAGTTATCTAATTGCGATAAAAATGTGTCAACGTATTGCTTACACTTGCGGGAAGAACGTAGGCATAGTACAATTATTGTAACTCCACTAGATGGCGCTTCAGTTAAATGCAATTCCCAACTTACGCGAGCTTCATTGTTGCTGGGTGTTGCCGTGTTCCGTGGGGCGAGGTCGAGGAGAACAGAGACACAGAGGAGGGAAAAGTCACAGAGAGGGAAAAGACACACAGAAGGCGAAAAGAGACACAGAGGGGGAAAGAAACACGAAACGGAATAAGAGACACTGAGGGAAAAGATGGATGGAAAAGAGAGACAGAATGAGGAAAATGAGAGAGGGGGGGAAAACAGGAGGAAGAGAGAGGGAGAAAGAGAGCTAGGGGAAAAGGAGCGGGAGAGGAATACTTCCTCAATTCTTTCTTCTGCGGCAGCAACGTGCCGGGTACCAGCTAGTTATTAAATGAATTCTAACAAAATACCCGGTGTTGCTCGTTTTTTTTTCATATTCAATCATTGTGAAAAAGAAAACGTCTCCGTGTGTTTCTGTGTATCTGTTTCTATCTGCGTATTTCTGTTCCTCTCTTTCTGTCTACCATTCTGTCTCACTCTCTTCCTCTCTGTTCCTCTGTCCATCTCTGTGTGTGTCTCTTTCTCTGTCTTTCGCTGACTGTGTCTCTGAGATTGTCTCCTTCTGTGTCTGTGTGCGTCTTTCTGTCTGCCTGTCTTTCTATGTCTGTATTTCTGTCTGTCTCTGTCACTCTCTTTCTGTCTCCCTTTGTCCCTGTTTCCCTCTCTTTCTCTGTATCTGTTTCTTGTCTCTATATAACTCTCTGAGTGGCTCTCTCGGTCTGTCTCTTGTCCCTCTATCAGTCTGTCTCTGTCTCTGTACTCACGCGCGCCGTCTCTGCGTCTTGTCTCAGTCACACACTGCCACTCACCATTGCTCCCAGTCTCTCTCCGACAATCTTCGACTCTTACGCATTCTGACTCACTATCTCTGTCTCTCGCGAGATTAAATTACAAAGAAGCGCAATGTTGTTCTGCTGTGTCATGTAGTAGTTACAACAGAATTAATAGCACATAAAGCTTCTGAGTCAAAAAAGAACACGTAGAAGTGCCAACTTTAATGGAGATCGGTATACCAACACACATTGTGTTGGTGTTGTGTATACAAACATTGATCTGCTCTGCCTTCCTCAGGGTCTTGTAGTATTATATCAACTCTATAAATTAAAAAGAAAATTGGTTTCGTATAATAATTCTGACAGTAGATACATTAGTCCGTTGAGATATTATTAGTTGAGATATCTATAGGAAAGCAGAGCAGATCAATTTCTAATAGCAATATGCTGTAAAATAAAACAAAGAAAATTATAATATTCAATAAAATTTGAACCAATTATATTAAAAATAATACTAAACATCATGGTTTACATAAAATTGATTTATTTCTTCTTTCAAATGATTTGATAAGAAGGCCCTTGAAAACTGGTATTTTGCTACTATTACATAAACCACAGTGTTAACGGTTAATTTTTTCAATGTACACGGCTCAAGGTTTAATGAAATTATACAAGTTTTTGGCGGAATTTAGTAGAAACCATCTAATAGGTATCAGTTTTGCCTTTATATAAGTAAAGGAGCTCAGGCCGGGTTTTTGGCTAGTTAGAGATGCACGCACAGACAGCTAGCGTTCCTTGTGGAGAAAAGTTAAACAACTGAAGTCAACGCCATCTTGAATTTACTCCCAAACCGATGAAGTGAACGTCGTTTTGCTTTCCATAGGGCGTTGCTGAATTACACTGACTTTTTCTGAAGGGGCACTTTTAAGAACTGGTTAAGCATTGAAAAATAATTATTGTTGTTTCTTGATATTATTCTAATCTGAGGTCCAGAACTCCTCAAAATTAAATATCTGCCTCACAATTAGTGAAAACAATTGCTTCACATCAAGCAGAAGTACGTGTAGGGGAATTAAATATAACTTTTTAGAAATTAGTGCCAAGCAGTATGTTTTGGGTTTTGTATTAGTTATGTGGTTGTATCTTGTGAAAAATGCAAAACTGTATTAAGTGGTAGCCTAGATTAAGTCATGGCAAAAAAGTTTCTTGCTTTTTCAAATTTTCAAAATAATTTCATTCCTATGTGTGATGTGTTCCGCCAGGTGTAGTAAATTTCTGCCGCAGCACCGTTAAACTGTTTTATTGACAGAATTTGTGAAATTAATTGCGTAGCAAAATATTACTACTCAGCTATTAAACAAACTCTCAGAAATCTATTTTGTGAGTTGGTTGTTGTCAAGAAAATAGTTCTGAAAACTTTTATGGTAGTAAGAATTTACTATATGTTTAAGTTCACCTACAGTGAATTACTTCAGCGAGGAAAAAGAAGACAAAATATTTCAATTCTAGCATTTGGGATGTTAATTTTTTTTTAGTCAGAAAAACAAGATAACATTTTAAATGTAGTTTTGAGAATAATTTGTAGTACTGTGAAAGAATATATGAACAATCAATATCACTTTGGTTTTTATTTTCCTGTCTAGAGACGATTTTTTTTCTCCTGTCAGTAAGACTTGCTGCATGCATTGAGAATCTCGTTTTTAATTTATGTATTTTTTTCTCGTGATTTAGATCAAGTTCTAGACATTTTCATGAAAAAGAAAGAAATATTGTTATTTTCTATGGTATTATTCAGTTTCAATGGACACCATTCATTATATTTAAATAATTGCCTCCTTACGTAGTAAAATAATTTTACTTCTCCACGACACGCTAATACACACGCTTATACTTTCTTCGACTTTCCGACCCCACGACGGCTGGAAATTACCGTTGTAGTTATGAATTTCTGTATGTTCTGCTCTGGTAATTAGCGCCAAAGATTGCTATAAATAAATGAATTACTCTAACGGCGCCAAATGTGAAGCAGTTTTGACCTCTCATGAAAGGAATCGAACCAGACCCACTGTACAGGGCCGGTGCATCGCAGGCGCAACAGCTAACGCTTGGAAGCCGTGAAGAGTTCTGCCACTTGTTTTGGTGTGTCAGCTCTCTTGGACACCTCGAACGCCTCTATTATGTAGGGATTAAGTTGTGTTGCCAGCACTGGTTGAAATGAACAATTGCGTTTTCTTTTAATCTAAAGCTTCTTCAGTGGCACTTAGAGGCGCTATTTAATAGGAACTCGATATGATCGCGTTCTCATTGCCGTGTCGTCTGTCGGCGCTTTAGCTGAGAGAAAGCTGATGACCGATATCGTAAATAACTTGTGAGGCAAAACGCACGATCTGACCCTCAGAGTCTAGTCCTGACAATACTTTAGTCAATACTTTACCTGTCAATACTTTAGAGAGCAAATCTCAAAAGTAGTGTTAAAAAAACAGGGTCTTGCAATAAAAGAAAAGTTTTAAACAAAAGAAAGTTTTGAAAATAAAACAAGTTTAAGAAGACTTCTTTTTTAAACTGTGCTTGTGCCCACATGAATAGTAAATGTGATTTTTTCGGGCGATGCGCTTCGGCAATCTGAATGAGAGAGAGAAACTCAAATCAAAGCAATGCAAGTACAATTGCAGTGAATTGAGAGAGGATAGCCACGAAACGCGTCAGATCGCAAATAATAGGCCGAAATTTGACCTTCATATATTTGATTTTTTAACATTTTTTCTATTTGTTATCTGGATCAAATAAATTAACATGTGTTTTTATTTTTTCTAACTTTATTATTTTTGGAAATATTGTATAATGAAATTTCCTAAAAATGACGCACGTAACTAACTTAAAAATATATATATTTGAATACACTAATTATAGAAATTCCGTTCAAATTCAATTCGAAACTTAAAAAAAAAAAACTTAATTTTTAAGGTTTTGCAAAATATTTTATTTCCTGAAATTTCAATTTAAAAGAAATTAAATTTTGAAAATTGTATATTTTAGTAATCTCGATTATCTAAATATTTAAAAAAATATTTGTAAACGCACTAGAATATTGATAACTCCAAAAAAATGAAGGTGGGATCTCAGTTACTTCAAATGATGTTAATATTTTACTAACCAGTCTGTAGTACATTGCTGCAATAGATGCGTTTCGTGCGTTACTGGCCATCGGTGTCTTTGGATGAAGCAATAATTTAATACTTCGTGAGTTGGTGAAACTTCACGATTGTATTTATAAATAATAATATTTATGTATATTAATATATATCTATAAATAAATAATATTAATGTATGAATAATTTAATTACGGATTCTTGACTGATGTTTTGACTGACATTTTAAAATTGTATGGCCTCTCTCGACTCACTTTAAATACAAGTACTCGTTTACCCTAGACTTTTTGAACTTTCGTCACAATGCACAGTTTTAATGCCCTACCGAATTTACTTCTGGTCTGGACAAAATTCCATTTTCTTCAGCCAAATTTTTAGACACTTAATATGCGTTCGTATGCTGGAAAATGTTATTTAATTTTATTGTATGACCAACTTTCAAAAATTGTCAAAATTTAAATTTTCAACGTCATGTTATTTGTTGAGTGAAAGGAATCGATAAGTTTCAAAACAGTATCTTAAATGTCTGATTTTTTGATGGATGTAGAAGGATCTTTGATGTGAAAAAATGTATGTGTTGGCACTTCGTACTTTCTGATACTTCGTACTGGGGTTACCATTTTTTCCCAATTTTCTTCTCTTGGCGGGAGTTTCTCCTATTGCAATTAAATTCTTATCTTCTCTTTATTCATTTCGCAGACTCTTGACGAACTATCTGAAGAGCTTAAATAGTCATTTCCTTGATTTCCACTTTTTTCACTATTCACTGGACGTTCCGCTACGTTCGTAAAGTCACGGAAGCCACTGATCTCGACGCTCTTTTCACTAACAAAAGACCATTTTGGAAGCAGATTCCCTTTCTTTCGAAAAGAACAATAAAAACGCCAATCTAATAACTCCTGTAAATTCACCAGCAAATTGTGGTTTACGCGTCTTGGAGATCTTCTTTTCCAAAAATCGTTGTCAGAAAAATTAAATGGATTGAAACATCTGTATCTTATACGGCGATCGCCACTTATGTTGCAAAGTGTACACATGATTCACAGAACAAACACTAGCACACATTTCTTCATAAGGTGCGTATTGGGACTGATGTTGAGAAAAATTTACTCATGTCCCTTGACAAATGGTTGAATGTATTTCACGAGCAAGGTCAGGAGGGCACCCCATCCCTAGGATGCAAAGGGACTCGGCAATAAAATTCGTTTAACTGACACGAGGAAAAGCAGTAGTAGAATTCGTTTTTGCTGTCATCATCTCTACTAGGGACAGAGTGAACACATGAGTTGCTAATATTATTTCTTTAATTTATATGTTTTAGATCATGCAATTATTATTTAATAATAATAATAAATTATGAAATAATTATTATTTCTATCGTATAACATTTCTTGAAACTAATCAAGCAGACGGACATTCGTTTTATTGTTCTTCGGTGCTTGTATCAAAGACTGATCGAACAAAATTAGTTGAGGGGCAGGAACCACGCGCCCGCGTACTTACAATAGATTTTTTCATCTTTTAGTGTTCAGTGTCCACTTTTTTCTTGTTGTGTTTTGTAGATAATTGAACAAGAAATACGCCTACGTTTTTTTTCTTCAAATTTTTATCTGAGCAAGTTCATGTAGAAAGGCTCTGGCCGATTAAGGGGTGTTTCCGTCCTTAGTTTGCAATTCGACTCAGATTTTTCTCACCTGTTGGGATGTAGAAAATATTGTTTTTAAAATATGAGGCTAAAATATTCACATGGTAAGTACTTGCAGCGACGAAACGGGTTTTTCGTGTTTAAACGACGAAAATAATCATTTTATGGCATTTAGTTTATTTCTTTGCATGTGATATGAACTTTTCCGTAATAATTGGTAAAAAAAATTGACTTGTAGATGCCTTTCAGTTCATAACTAAAGAAATAAATTGATTAAAATCATTTTTTTTCTATAAAAATGTTAACCAAATATTTTTTTAAAATAAAATTCACCTAGTTCATGGACTTCCAGAAGCAGCAGCAGTTAGTGCTACTTATGAAATGTAGACAATTTCATATGCGTTTGAGTGCTCCAACCGACAAATGTCTGGGCTTTACTTTCGACCTGGCGGGCCGATTTTGTAACCAATGTTTTTACGATTTTCCTATCTTAAATAATGTAAATTGTTTTAATGTGTTTATAAAATATATAATATTGCCAAAATGATAAAAAAATATTAGATAATATCTTAGTATTGTTGGAAATCTTGATTGTACATGGAATAATATTTTGTATTCAAAATAAAGGTGCTTTATATGTCATAAAATAATAAATGGCGAAAAATATGTCAGATCTCTTTGTCAGAAGAACGTTGTTTAGATTTGCTGGATTAAACGAGTTTGCAAACGTTTCTACAAGTAATAGTTTATTATATAGCTCCTGGTTGTGCCACTGGTGGCAACGCAGTGCCAGTTATTGTGGCGAGCGGATGATTCTTAGTGAGAAGGTGAAGTCCCTTGCGAGAACATTGTGCACCTAGTGTCCGCGCTTTGCTGCGAGGGTCAACACCCCGTTTTTATAAAAATAGATTAAATTTAGATTCAAAGATTCTTTTTCTAGTGAATTCAGAAATACAAAATCATCCCATTGTGTTTCGCTGCGTTATACATGGTACAGTCTGATATCACGCATGGTCCCCACCCCTGTTTCACATCAGACGAGCAAACCTATCACCCGAGTAATGAAAATGTGACCCGCAACCATATGAAAGGTGTTAGTTGTGGCCTTGCAATTTGGTCACCCCTGGTCTAGCTATTGGTATAAGAATTTAAACTTTCTCCCCAGAATGCCGTGAACGGCTTCTGGGTAATTCCTTATCGAATCAACACTGGACTTCATTTTACATCACCATCTCAGATTCCGATGAAATTTGACACTTATAAGGGAGTATGAATGAAGAAGTACAAATTTTGTAGAACCTTTCCAAATTAAGATAGAACTGAAACATGTGTCATTTTGCAGGTTCCTTTATGGTCTTTTATATGATATACAACTCACTAGGGTTTGGGTTAAAAAAGTTTTCAAATTTGAATTTAAAATTTTGATTTCGCGTTTTTCAAAATGCTTTTCTTCTAAAAAATTCTAAAATAATCTGTATATGTTTCCAAACAGATACTGCAAGTTTAAACATGGCACTGCAGTGGGTTCATATGCTAATCTTTAGTTAAAAAGCACAATATTTACTTACTCTAGATTTTACTGATTTAAAATGCATTTTATTTCAAATGATAAGATCTAATATATACAAATTATTAATTTAGTGTTTGGGTTGGCGAACGTATAGTTTATTATTATTATTATTTTTATTATTATTATTATTATTATTCCATTACATCACGACTAAAGATATTATGAGTCGGCTGAATATAAAATCTACTCCAGGTTGCAACCAGCTACCTAAGGAGCAGATTCGGTGACTATCAGTGCCTCTACAATACTTTACGCAAAATGTGGGCTGTTCCAATAAAGCAATTTCTTGCACTTCCCAGTCTTTTGAATTACCTGGGAGTTTAGACAAGTTCTTACTCAAATTTTGCGGAACAAATCCCAGAGCTCCGATAACTATCGGGACGACCTGTGCTTTTACGCCCCACATTCGGCTGATCTCGATTTCCAAACTCTTGTATTTAAGACGTTTCTCTGCCTCCTTGGTAACGACGTTTTGATCGCAAGGTACAGCAACATCGATAAGTAAACACGATTTTTTCGCCAAATCCCGGATAATTATATCCGGTTTGTTTGCCGCTATCGTGCGATCAGTTTGAATTTGTTGGTCGTACAATATCGTACACAATCCAACAGACGTCACCGGTTTCGGTGAGTGTTCGTACCACTTGGGGCATGTGTTTGGCACGTCGAGGGCGGTACAGATCTGCCAGTGGAGGTAGCTACACACCCTGTCATGTCTTTTAAGGTATTCGGTCTTTGCTAGGATTGGACAAGCTGAGACAATATGATCAATGGTTTCTACTTGCTCCAGGCAAATGCGGCATTTGTCATCTTGGGAAATTTTGAGAACCGCTTTATCATAATGTCGTGTTCTCAAGGCCTGATCTTGGGCAGCTATTACAAGTGCTTCCGATTCTGGCTTCATCCTTCCCCTTTTAAGCCACATAAATGATTGATCTTTATTGATCTGCACCTTGTCCATTCTTTTTAGGTATTGTCCGTGGAGTGGTTTGTCTCTCCACGATTTCTTTAACATTTTTTGTGTCTCACACTTCATGTTTAGCAGCATCAGAAGTTCAGTGTCTGTGTTATTCGACCTGTCTTGCCTAGTTTTCTTCGCAATGTTTCTTGCTTCACTAACAATTCCTCTGTTTCCCATTATTCGGTCAGATTTCATGACCTGCCTCATTAGAGGGTCGTCTTGATGGCTGACTACATACTTCCCCAACCCGACTATTGCGTTGTGCCAGGAGGCCTCAATTTGCCTGAGGCCTCTTCCTCCTTCCTTACGTGACACATAAAGTCTATGTATATCAGCTCGAGGGTGGGCAACATGATGCATTGTTAACAGTTTTCTGGTTTTTCGATCCATGGTGCGAATTTCTTGCTCAGTCCAGTCCACTAGTCCAAAACTGTATTCGGCTACAGGTACCGCCAAACTACCTATTGCAGATATTTTATTCCTGGAATTCAGAGCGGACTGCAGGACAAGTCTCACTCTCCTATAATACTCCCTACGAATTCTCTCTTTCATGCTGTCATTCGAGATGGTTTCACATTCTTCAATGCCCAGATATTTGTAAGTTTTACCTGGCTCAAGATCTTGAATCACAGTGTGCGTATCAATTTCAATGTTCTCAGACGTTGTGAGTTTCCCTCTTTTTAAATTGATTTTTGCACACTTGTCAAGACCAAACTTCATGCAGATGTCATTGCTAAAGTCATTCACGACAGACAGCATTTGGGAGAGAATCGCTTCATTCTTAGCAAACACTTTCAGATCATCCATGTAAAACAAATGTGATACTGGCCTTTCATCACCATGGAGCTTAAAACCAAAGTCAGCTTGCGACAACTGTCTCGATAGTGGGATCAAACTAATGCAAAACAGCAGAGGGGATAGTGAATCTCCTTGAAAAATACCCCTGTTAATCTGAATACTTCTGGTTTCTACTGCTTCCTTTCCGCTGTGTATTAGTAACCTGGTACTCCACGACTTCATACTAGCCTTGCAAAATTCAATAAGTCTAGGATGAAATCGATAGATCTCCAGGGTCTTCAAAATCCAATCGTGTCTCCAGGGTCTTCAAAATCCAATCGTGTCTCCAGGGTCTTCAAAATCCAATCGTGTCTCCAGGGTCTTCAAAATCCAATCGTGTCTCCAGGGTCTTCAAAATCCAATCGTGTTATTATTATTATTATTATTATTCCTCTAAATCACGACTAAAGATGTTATGTGTCGGCTGAATATAAAATCTACTCCAGGTTGCAACCAGCTACCTAAGGGGTAGATCTATTGACTGTAGGTGCCTCTACAATACTTTGCGCAAAATGTGGGCTGTTCCAAACAAAGCGATTTCTTGCACTTCCCAGTCTTTTGGATTACCGGGGAGTTTAGACAAGTTCTTACTCGAATTTTGCGGAACAAATCCCAGAGCTCCGATAACTATCGGTACGACCTGTGCTTTTACGCCCCCACATTCGGCTGATCTCGATTTCCAAACTCTTGTATTTAAGACGTTTCTCTGCCTCCTTGGTAACGACGTTTTGATCGCAAGGTACAGCAACATCGACAAGTAAACACGATTTTTTCTCCATATCCCGGATGACTATATCCAGTTTGTTTGCTGCTATCGTGCAATCTGTTTGAATTTGTTGGTCGTACAATATCGTACACAATCCAACAGACGTCACCGGTTTCGGTGAGTGTTCGTACCACTTGGGGCATGTGTTCGGAACTTTGAGGACGGTACAGATCTGCCAGTGGAGGTAGCTACACAACCTGTCGTGTCTTTTCAAGTATTCGGTGTTTGCTAGGATTGGACAAGCTGAGACAATATGATCAATGGTTTCTTCGTGTTCCTGACAAATGCGGCATTTATCATCTTGGGAAATTTTGAGAACCGCTTTATCATAATGTCGTGTTCTCAAGGCCTGATCTTGGGCAGCTATTACAAGTGCTTCCGATTCTGGCTTCATTCTTCCCCTTTTAAGCCATATAAATGATTGATCTTTATTGATCTGCACCTTGTCCATTCTTTTTTTAGATACTGTCCGTGGAGTGGTTTGTCTCTCCACGATTTCTTTAACATTTTCTGTGTCTCAAAGTTCATGTTAAGTAGCATCAGAAGTTCAGTGTCTCTGTCATTCTGGTTGTCTTGCATAGTCTTGTTCGCAATGCTTCTTGCTACACTTACAATGCCTCTGTTTCCCATTCTTCGGTCAGATTTCATGACCTGCCTCATTAGTGGTTCATCTTGATGGCTGACTACATACTTTCCCATCCCGGTTATTGCATTGTGCCAGGAGGCTTCAATTTGTCTCAGGCCTCTTCCTCCTTCCTTACGTGAAACATAAAGTCCATGTACATCAGCTCGGGGGTGGGCGACATGATGCATTGTAAGCAGTTTTCTGGTTTTTCGATCCATGATGCGATTTTCCTGTTCAGTCCAGTCTACTAGTCCGAAACTGTATTCGGCTACAGGCACCGCCAAACTACCTATTGCTGATATTTTATTCCTTGAGTTCAGAGCGGACTGCAGGACAAGTCTCACTCGTCTATAATACTCCCTGCGAATTCTCTCTTTCATTGTGTCGTTCGAGATGGTCTCACATTCTTCAATGTCCAGATATTTGTAAGTTTTACCTGGCTCAAGATCTTGAATCACAGTGTGTCTATCAACTTCAATGTTCTCTGACGTGGTCATTTTGCCTCTTTTTAAGTTGACTTTTGCACACTTGTCAAGACCAAACTTCATGCAGATGTCATTTCTAAAATCATTGATGACAGACAGCATTTGGGAGAGAATCGCTTCATTCTTAGCAAACATTCTCAGCAAACTTATTATTATTATTATTATTATTATTATTATCATTATCATCATCATTATTAGACTGCGGAACTTCATGCTATATATCAATGAATAGGGGATTGAACCTCAACCCGGAGGACGACGCCAGAAGGCATTTTTTGATCGAGAAGAGAATCTCGTAGTGAAAGTAAGAAAGAAGGACCCTCGTATAAATGCACCAATAAGTACTCCACAGTTATAAATTGGCATTGGCAAGAAAGTAAATCCCGAAACCGTGCGAAGTTTACTAAGGAGGTTCAATTTCCATAGCCGCATTGCCAGACGAAAGCCACTTGTAAGTTGAAAGAAAAATACCCGAAATGATCTGACTTCGATCCAGTTCTCCACAAAAAAAGTAATATACGCATGTAAATATACCGCATACATAAAAATACGCTGTTAAAGAAAACATTTAAAAATTGTACACATGCAAAATAAAAATGGGATTTGTTTTATTTTTGGTGATAGGTAAAGTTTATTACATTTTTTTTATATGCACAGTCAATAAAAATATGCAATTGCATATTTACGAAAACGCTAAAATTAAGAGAGTGATAGAAACAGTTAATTCTGTCTTAAATGAGGTTCTACAGACCTCAAGTAGAGATCTAGATATTACTGAAATCAATCACATCGTATATGCAACTAGATATTTAGTACCTCAGATAATTTTCGGGCCAGCCAAGAACACCGATGGCCGAAAGCCAGACAGAATAACCAGCTCCGTACCTCCATGGGCGGAAAGAATTATGAAACGGATAGCCGATACACGACGTGAAATATCACTCCTAGCCGAGGCATCTTCTAAAGGAACTCACACTTCTAAAGTTGAACAAAAATACCTAATTGAAAAGACAAGGCTAATGGTAGCTGAGAAGCTAAGAGTCAATTTTTTTACCAATTATTACGGAAAAGTTCATATCAGAAGAAAAGAAATAAAATAAATGCCATAAAATTATTTTCTTAATTTAAACACGAAAAACCCGTTTTTCCGCTGTAAATACTTACCATGTGAATATTTTAGCTTCATATTTTGAAAATAGTATTATCTCATCCAAAAATGTGGGAAAAAACTAAGTCGAATTGGAAACTAAGAACGGAAACACCCGAGTTCAGTTCTCTTTGTCAGAAGAACGTTGTTTACATTTGCTGGAACATACACCATACATATGGGTGTCTCCACGTAAGAAAAGACCCTAAAAATTCAACATGTTTCATTCAACAGTTTCGGCACTGCCAACCTCATCGAAATGAAATGCGAAAGTGCATGAAGGATACCGACGCGGCGTATTTAAATGAACGTAGTGTCCTTCAGAAATGCAGATTTGCTGAAATTATAATTATTAATATTGTTTCGACTTATAAATAGCAAATTTCACAATTTACTCATGAAATTGTAATTATTATTATTTTAAAATTAAATATAATACATTTCATTAAATAAATTACTGGTAATTTTAAAATTATGTTAATTTCCAGAATAAAATATTTTTGAAACTGAAGAATAAATGAAATAATAGATTGTTATTTTATTATAAAACTAGCAAAAATGAAACTATGCAAAAATCTGGGGATATATAGAATAAAGATGAAATGAAATACTCAAAAATAACTTTAATTTTCAAACAATACACAAAGTAGTGAAATTAAACTATTTTTCACTGAACTTAGATATTTTTTAATCCTAATGGTTTTTTGTATATAACATCAACATATGACCACAATCAAAGCATATCAAAGGAATGAAGAAATCCATTGTACAGAAATGACAAATGTTTGAATTTGTGAAAATAGAATTAATAGAATAAATCAGATATATGACTTGATATAATTTGAAGGTTCAATAAAGAATAAACTTATGCACAATGGGTGATCAGATTTGATGACAAATTACCAGGAGCAGTCATTAAAATTTCTTGAACACAAATGGTCCACAGCAAATTATATTCACATCAATTATTGAATTTTTTACAACAATTTTAGAGCCTAATGCCCCTGGGCTTACAAACATTACAAAACATCCAGGTATTTACCTTAAGCGATAGCGGAAAACCAGGGAAAACAAAGGAATAAGTATGCTACCATGTATATAAAAAATTGAATAAAATTATTGTTAATTCTCAATTGAATTTAAAAAAAAATAACATTAAAAATCAGCATTAAGAAATTTGGCTGACCGTAAAAATTAACTACTTGAAAATTTTATATATATATTGATAGCATCCCCATCCCCCCGATCAGGAAGACGACTGAAGGTCAATTTCTAGCATGGATGTAGGAACATTAGTCAAAATAATAGGGATTTACAATTTAACAAAAATACATAAAATAAATCAATGAAATAATATAAATAATATACATAAAAATGCAATTGAATCCTATTTAGAAAATGAAATATCTTCTGTGAAACACAGCAACTCTGCAACATAGAATAATTAATGCAGTATCTAATGTCCAATCTGGATAAATTCAATAAATAGGCATGTAATTGTTATAAAAACAAATATTTATTCAAAAAAATTCCTTGAGCAAATAATGTTCTTGAAAATAATTTTTTAAAGAAAATTAAAAAGAACGTTACCACAAGTAATAGGAAAAACTTGATACTTAACTTTTATATTACTTAAAACTCCTGACACAAACGGAAAAACCAAATTGTCCAGAATGCTAAGAACATTTGCTTCACACGAAAGTATTCAAAATATAACATGACAATATGTACCTAAAAACCAATAAAATTTACAAAAATTAGAAGAAAACCATTGAACATTCACTTAAAATGAAATATTAATAGCCAAAATGGAATAGTACATCATTCGTAAACATTAAGCAATACTCTCTATCAAGCCAAATAATATATTGAAATATGTACTCACTAATACCACATAACTGATTTCCATTACAACAAACCATCTAATAAAATTATGCATCTTCAGAACTCCATTATTCTATATCTGAAACATTTAGTAAAGTAATGTACACATACAAATAAGAAATTTTAAAAAAAGAGAAAAAAATGAATAACGTTCGTAAAATTTTAGAAACGATTCAATACAAGCAATTACAATGGTTTGGTCATGTGAAAAGAATGAAAGATAATAGAATTCCAAAAATAATTTTAGAGTGGTTTCCGGTGGGTTGGAAGAAAAGAGGAAGACCTAAACACAGCTGGTTGAGAGAAATTAAGGGAATTTTAAAGGGCAAGAACTCAACAGACAAGGATTATGAAGATCGGGACAAATGGAGAAATAAAATTAAATTTAAGTAATTTATTAGAATTGCGGGTAACAGAAAGTTGTTTTCTATAACAATGTAAAACTGTGAAATAAATAAATAGTAGAATACAATTAATTCAGTAAACAATATATTTTTACCATATTGAAACATTCAAGGAAATATACGAACTAATATAAGCTTCCTAAGAACTATATTCATTGCTAACCAAAAGTCTTTCTTGTGAGTTCTTTTCAACGTGGTTGGAGCAAATATTGCAACAATGCTGCGTGAACCTGGTTTGTCTCTTTGGACAAAAAGCGCATCTTCTTTTCTCTGTTCGTTGCTTCACGTCATAGCATTTCTCTAAAAAGAAAAACAAAACTAAGTAGCAGAAACTGCAGCGAAGGAATGGTAGACGATATTGATGGTAAATGTACGAATCTTTTGATTTAAGGTATAAAAAACACGATCAAGGTGAGACACTAAGCTTTTCTGATTTCCACGCGAGCATTCAAGACACAGAATAACCAGTGCACAACTGGCAGACGAGTGGATGCCACGTTGCCCGACGATTAAGTGTTTCCAGTGCAAACCTTCAAACATCCTGCTTGTAAGCCACTACAATGGATTCTGATATAGTTCATATTATAATTGTGTTGTGTTTTAACGGGTAAGGAAAGTTCGGTAAATTTAACTCAATACCGAGATATAAAATATCAATAAACTGAATTGAAGCTTGGCGGAAAGAAAATGGTATTTCCATTATAAATGGCAGACTAAGACGTATCCTCTTCTCCTACAGTGTGTGCTGGAAAAATACCGTCCTATGCCATTCATGTTTTTACGGCATTTTCCCCCCCCCACATTTTATTGAAAAATGAACAAGGAACACGCCTATATTGCAACCACACCTCCGCCTCTCACGCACCTTGCCGTGGGTTGCGCGAAGCGTGTCGCTGAATACGTTCAAGTTAATACTCTACTGATATTCGTAAAAAGGGGTGGGTTCGTCTTTGTCTTTTTTGTTTAATAACAAGTCGAGATCATTCGTTTTAAATGAACAAGTAACATGGTTATATTCTGCGAGTGGCTTTGCAAGAAATATTTTTACAGACTCGATCAATTCACCTTTTTCTGAAGAATTAATCTATGTTTTTTGAGACCAAAAATGAAATCTGCCTATCTGGTATCGATACCCTTTCTAATTCTGAGCTCGAAATTAACCATCATATTTACCGAATACGCTTTTTAAAAATCCTATCGTTCACACACACACACACACAAATTACATACATTGATACACACTTTTCATTAAACACTTCTCTAAAAAAAAAAAAACACATAAAATACCCTCTTGTACACAATATTACACAATTTCCTAATATGAATAATTTCACTGCTTCTTAGTTATCAAATATTTTCTTAACTGAATCGTGGGTTCTGAATTTTA
>JAHLJT010009011.1:0-14147 GCA_031308135.1 Acheta domesticus | reverse complement strand
GAGAAAATCGCCAAAACATGATCGAAGTTTGGGAAACCAAATTAATCTTATTTAATCGATTCGACGCAACCGTTTACGAGATATTCGCGAAAAACGGAAAAAAAGTTTGGATTTTCGAAATTGACCCGAATATTGCTCGCCCTAGCACGAATTTTTAATGGCGAATTCACTGGTGAAGTCCGTTTTTCGATCCGACTCTTAGTTTTCGAGAGAAATCGCAAAAAAGTGATCGAAGTTTGGGAACCAATTACCTTTTCTATCGATTCGGACGCACCGTTTACGAGTATCGCGAAAAACTGAAAAAAAAGTTTGGAATTTTCGAAATTGACCCGAATATTGCTCGCCCTAGCACGAATTTTTAATGGCGAATTCACTGGTGAAGTCCGTTTTTCGATCCAGACTCTTAAGTTTTCGAGAAAATCGCAAAACATGATCGAAGTTTGGGAAACCAAATTAATCTTAGTTAATCGATTTCGACGCCCGTTTACGAGATATTCGCGAAAAACGGAAAAAAGTTTGGGATTTTCGAAATTGACCCGAATATTGCTCGCCCTAGCACGAATTTTTAATGGCGAATTCACTGGTGAAGTCCGTTTTTTCGATCCGACTCTTAGTTTTCGAGAAAATCGCAAAAAAAAGTGATCGAAGTTTGGGAAACCAAATTAACCTTATTTAATCGATTCGACGCACCGTTTACGAGATATTCGCGAAAAACGGAAAAAAAGTTTGGATTTTCGAAATTGACCCGAATATTGCTCGCCCTAACACGAATTTTTAATGGCGAATTCACTGGTGAAGTCCGTTTTTTTCGATCCGACTCTTAGTTTTCGAGAAAATCGCAAAAAACATGATCGAAGTTTGGGAAACCAAATTAACCCTATTTAATCGATTCGACGCACCGTGTTTACGAGATATTCGCGAAAAAACGGAAAAAAAGTTTGGATTTTCGAAATTGACCCCGAATATTGCTCGCCCTAGCACGAATTTTTAATGGCGAATTCACTGGTGAAGTCCGTTTTTTCGATCCGACTCTTAGTTTTCGAGAAAAATTGCAAAAAACATGATCGAAGTTCGGGAAACGAAATTAACCTTATTTAATCGATTCGACGCACCGTTTACGAGATATTCGCGAAAAACGGAAAAAATTCAGAAATTCGCGAAAAACTGATTCCGTAATTTTGGTCATTTTTCTAAAATTCATCTCAGGGCTCATTTCTCGCCCAAATGCGGTAAATAATGAATTTTTTCAACTCTATATTAAAGGTTAAAATCGTATTTTACTTCTTGAGTAGAAATACTTTGCATAATTTATTTGGAAAGTGCATTTTCTGCCCCATCTTTCGTGCAAGCCAAATGCGCAAAATTTCATTGATTTTGGACGGAATTTCGAATTCGCTGCATTTTCTGCCCCATCTTTCGTGCATATTTTTCCGATTCTTAGTGCAAGCCGAAAACGCACAATTTGCTTGAAATGATTTCCTACTTGATCGACTTGCTTGAGCAGATTCCCTACTTGATCGTTTAGTTTGAATAGAACCTCTAATTCGTCGACTTCCTTGTGTCGATCGGGTACTTGATCGACTTGCTTGAGCAGATTCCCTACTTGATCGTTTAGCTTGAATAGAACCTCTAATTTGTCGACTTCCTTGTGTCGATCGGGTACTTGATTGACTTGCGAGAGTGGATGTTCATTATCGGTTTGCGTAGGCGTATCCCCTACATAATCGTTTTCTTGAGTACATCCTCTAATTAATTGACTGGTTGGAAATTTCGTCGATCCATGAATCAACGAAAATTGCCGATAAAGTACGGAATTTCGAAATCGCCTAAAATCAATATCCTCGCCCTGAAGCGCTTGGGCAGTTTACAGGTGAAATCCGTTTTTCAAACAGACTTGTAGTTTTGTAGATATTTACAAAACGCTGAACCGGCTATTTTTGGCCATTTTTTTAAAAAATTCGTTTCGGAGCTCATTTCTCGTCCAAATGCAGTAAATAATGGAATTTTTCAAATCTATATTAAAGTTTGAAATTGTATTTTTTTCCTGAATAGAATTAGTTTGTTTATTTTTGCAGAAAAGTGCATTTTTCTGCCCATTCTTTTGTGCAACACAAAATGGCGATATTTCGTCGAACGACGAATATTGTCGATTTTTTACGGAATTTCCAATTCACTGAAAATCGATATCCCAGCCCGAAATACATGACGAGTTCACTGGTGAAATTCGATTTCCAAACTGATTGCTAGTTTTCCAGAAATTTGCAAAAAACTGAACCGGTGAATTTTAGTCTTTTTTTAAATTTTTCTAGGGCACATTTCTCGTACAAATGCGATAATTATTGAAACTTTTCAATTCTATATTAAAGTTTGAAATTGTATTTTACTTCCTGATTAGAAATAGTTTGAATATTTTTGCGGAAAAATTATTTTACTGCCAATTCTTTCGTACAAGCTAAAAACGCGAAATGTGCTTGAATAGATTCCCTACTTGACCGACTTGCTGGAATAGATCCTCTAATTCATCACGTGCTTGGGCGGATCCCCATTTTGATCGACTTGCTTAAATCGATACCCTACTTGATCGATTTATTGAGTAGATCCCCTAATTGATCGACTTGTTAAAAATTTCGTCGACGAAAATTGTCGATTTTGGACGGAATTTCGAATTCGCTGAAAATCAATATTCCAGCCCGGAATCTCACGGCGAGTTCACTGCTGAAATCCGTTTTTAATCAGTTTGTAATAGCTTGGGTTATTATTTTGGGCCCTATTACCTTGGGAGTACTTGTGGGTTGTTGCATGGAAAAAGAATATACAAACAAATAATGAATAAATACACTGACAGAAATAAAACAAACTGTATTTCAAGATTAAAAAAGAAATACATTGAACGTGACGAAGAAACACAGAAAAAATCAATCTTGTCATTTCCCTTTTCTTGTTTTTTTTTCTTTTTATTTAGTTAGCAACATAGCATTTAAAAGAAAACTTGAAATTAAGTCTTGTCAGTTCCTCAAATCTCTTATAATTTATTACTAATATCGTTTATTTCATTTCTCTCTCTCATCCCATACTGTAGCTAAAACTAGTGTGTTGCTTGCAAAGCCCTTTGTTTTTATTTTTCCCACACACTCACTCCTCGTTTTCACTTATCTACTTTCTGCCAGTATTTTTCGTATCGTTTATCGTACCATATCGTTTATTTCATTTCTCTCTCTCATCCCATACTGTAGCTAAAACTAGTGTGTTGCTTGCAAAGCCCTTTGTTTTTATTTTTCCCACACACTCACTCCTCGTTTTCACTTATCTACTTTCTGCCAGTAGTCCTTTTCATTCGCTGCCTCCATTGCTGTCCATCTCTCGGTAACGTCGGTCAGCAGAAAACGTGTGTGCTCTTGCACTATCCTCCGCGTCCTCAGTTCCACCCTATCGATGTGTCACTCTACCGACCTTTCGATCACATCTTGTAGCTCCACATGCATACACTATTACTACAGAGCTCTCTCTACGTGTAACCGGCGCGAAAGCCCACAGCCGTCTCTTCGTTCTTCGTCAGGCAGCCTCCGTTCCATCTGCTACCTGCCACCCCCACCACTGCTCCGTCCCCCTCTCCTCCCGAGTACCTCACCCCTCGCTCGCGCCCTTGGATCGGTCACAGGAGCTGCCGTGGAGCCAACCCGGCGTTGTGCAACCCGGCTGTTGTAGCCCCCAGGCAGTAGCACAGGTCTACCCTGTCAGCACTGGAGCAATACAGAGGTTCAGCCGCTAGCAAGTAAAGTCGTGCCAGGAGGCGCACGACATCAGGAGAGAAACTCCTGTTTATGTAAAAATGTTCTACTTTTGTTAAGGAAGATAAAATAAATTATGGTTGAAAGTGGACGTACGACTTTAATTTTCTGAAGTATGTTTTGACTTCCTTTGCAGCCGTGCGTATACTCCAGTATACCACATATGTTATATTTTCCGCTGCTCAACGGCTTTTATTTATTAGAATACCGCATTTATAGAGGCTTAGAGCTCTGTGCTATGACAGTGTGGTATACAATGGTTATTGGTTAATGGTTGAAAAAGCTCTTTTACGACATGGTATGATTTAATTATTTTCAGTTGGTAAAGCAGAAATAGCAAATATTTTTTGAGGCTAGGTATCACACATATGTAAAGAATCAAAAATTAAAAATGATTCCAGGTGATCGAAAAATGGAGTGAAAATGAAGATAGTTGATTGTAGTGGAAATTACAAGTCGATATGTATGGTATTTTAAGTTGAAATGTTATGGCAAAAGGCAATTATGTGCTGTGTGTAAGAGATTTTGGGAATTTGGAAAAAATACGAATGTTTTTTAGTTTAATTTTTTAGAGCATGTAGCACAAGACTTGTGTTCAGTAACTTTTGTTATAGTAACAGTTAAAGGTGCTATAATTGGCTTGTGAAACCACTTTCAAGGTATTTATACGTATTTCAAAGTTTCAAGGTATTTCAAAGTGTTCGATTTTTGCAGTGAGCACATCTCGCAGGAAGTAGCCGATTTTATTCGGCGCATTGAAAGGGGAAGAATTCAATGAGCATTTCAAATCTGCGCGCACGCGGCGGAGAGGCGCACCTTTCGAAGCTCTCTGCGCTGAGACACTCATCAGCTCGGAACGAGAGGCGTAGGATGAGTCTCCGGAGTGATGTCACCCCTACCGCTTAAGGCGGCGATGACAGGAGCAGCCCCCAGGCAGTAGTACAGATCTACCCAGCCAGCACTGGAGCAATACAGAGGTTCAGCCGCTAGCAACTAAAGTCGTGCCAGGAGGCGCACGACATCAGGAGAGAAACTCCTGTTTATGTAAAAATGTTCTACTTGTGTTAAAGAAGATAAAATGAATTATTGTTGAAAGTGGCCTACGACTTTAATTTTCTAAACACATCAGGAAGAAGCAGTTTCAGGTGACTTTAGGGAATTGACCAAGGCCGGGAGAAATAGTTTCAGGTGTATTTCGGGACTTGAGCAAGGCCGAAAGGATTTCTTGGCTTTAGGAGAGAGTTGAAGGGAAGAAAGGGTACTTTACTCATTTGTGAGATTCAAAACTCAAACAATTATTTTCACATTCTCGCCCTTATCTCGAAAAAAGAAAGAGTATAGTAATTCAGCTCTGGAAAACGGCAAATTTGCGACAGAAAAACTCTTTTTACTGACCTCTGGTAAAGAAACCGGGGATCAAATTTGGATAGGTAAAAAAATAAATATTCAACAATAAAACGCATTGAGGAAGATTTGTTTTTTCCCATTCATATGGATTTCCTAAAACATTCTGCGGAAACCATTGATTTAAACAAAAACTATTTGAATCGGCAAACTAACATCAGATTTGATGTTAGCACTGCCATCAAAATAAATAATCCCCCACTCTTCTAGCAAAATGAGGGTTGAGGATTAAGTGTGCAGATATTAAAAACATTAAGAGAAAACAATTCGTTACAACATGTTGGCGGGAAACCTCATTGAAAGTATATTTTGTAATTAACTGTTCACCGTAAACGTAATGGGTTGAGGTTCAGGAGTAATGAGCAATAAGAGAATTTGCGATGAAGATAATACGAATTACTCCTCACGCCCTTAAATTTTCAGATGTATTTTTCCGCAGTTGTTACTTTTAGATACCCTCCAAGACTACTATCACAATTTACATCAAAAATCCGAAAACTCTTGCCGAGGGAAAAATTCGACATTCTGAATTTACGCGATCAAACAAATGGTCCAGGGTGTAGAAAGAGTTGCCACTTCGTTTAAAATAAGTAATTTTATACTTATTTATTGCTAAATATAATAGTATTAAGAAATAACTTAAGGTCACAAGGACGTGAACGCTATGCATAAAATATGAAAATATGCTAAACTTGCATTGCATAATTTGAAGAAACTACTCACCAGACAAAAATAAAAATTATATGGGCAACAAAAGGGAGTTTTTTGAGCATTTTAAAACAGACTGTAATTTATTATACCGCATAGTTTTCTTTTTATAACATTTTTTAAGGCGCAAGGATTTTTTAAGGATTTTTTAACTTTAGAATATGGAAATTTTATTTAATTTTAGTGCTAGAATATTAAATTTAGTCTACTTTGCCTCAAATATGCAGCTTATTAATTTCTTAAAATTGTTGCTAAATATATTTGTTGCTAAATATAATAGTGTAAAGAAATAATTTAAAGGGGTCAGAAAGGATCCCGCGCCACCTCTAACGTAACTCCGGCAACCGCCACCTCTCCAGGATTAAAAGGGACCGTGAGGACAAAGTGAAAGTGAAATTCGGACTTGGATTACTGAAAACGCTACGGCTAGGATTTTTTAACGTAGCTATTTACGTAAGCTGGAACTCAAAACAAGAAAGGTTGTTCCAAGTACTCATGCCATTATATAGTCAAGGTCACAAAGGATAGTCAAGGAGAAAAGCATGGTTGCCAAGAAATATAAACTTTTCAGCACTTCGGGGCAAAGCCCCTAATAACCAGGTCAGACATTTTTGGTGATTTTCAGCAGAATATACCAAAGGTTTTATTCACAATATATTGCCCTTTGGGACTTTTTGAAAGTACCTGAATTATATCTGCATAAAACAGATGGCCTTAATGAAGACTTGAAACCTATTGCTTTCAGTTAAAGATGAAAGTGAGATTGCTGTTAACTCGGGCACCTGTTTCAGAATTAAAATTAAAATATTAAAAAATTGTAAATTTTGCTGTTGGGAAGCTTAGAAACAAAAATTACCATAATTATGAGTTCTTAAGTAATTATTTCCTTCGCTTTTGTTACATACAATTTTCAAGAACTCATAAGACCAGAAAACTGTTAATATTTCTGCAAAGAATGGTGTATACCTACATTAATATCAATACATCAATGCCATTTTCACACTACCTGTCTTAATTCTAGTCCTAACAAAATTTTAATAATTACCATCTTCAATGAAAATATTTTCTTCTAACAAGCACATGTTAAGATAGGAAATAAATAAAAGTATACAATAAATCTATTGTTATGTCTTTTGATGTGTTTTATTAATAATTTTAATAATTGCTATTCTTTTCCTTCAATACAAATATTATTTGTTTTTACCAACACATCTGGTATTTTGCTTCTTTCACCAATTGCCCAATCAAAGAACGATGCCACTCATTCACCCAAAAACTATAACTCTGGTGTTGAAAACGTCGTATATTTTTAAAATTCTGTACACATTGGAGTTACCCTCTATAAGTATATAGTTTGATGCAACCACCTCCGAAACACAAACATCTTACTCTCACAAAATGTTGGCCTCTATTCTCAGTACACACTTATATTAAGTAATAGACTTCTCCTTCCGACAATGATTAAACTCGTTCCAGCTATCTATATAGTGTCGAAAATCCACTACTACCGTCAGGACTCAAACTCTAGGACCTCCGGGTCAGCAATGCCACAGAAGTAACGATGTTGCCACTAAGCTATCGCAGCCGGTTCGGATCCGTTGAGGTAATCAATTTGGGGCGGAGCGGGATTTACAATCTTGTGAATAAAAGAAACACAATAAAGATACTTTTCCAAATAAAGCAATTTCGTCAAGGGTACGGACAAGTCGAAGATGCCTCGATGCTCGCGGGGAAGGTCGATGTATCGATTAAAATCGTCTCGATTTAAAACAATAGAAGTTCAAACTGATCGTGGAAACTGAGGATCCTCGCGACTTGCAACGAGGTCTAGCGAGACGAAAACAAAATGGTATTTTTATCTCATCCGATTGCTGTTTACTTTCGTGTTCACAGTAGATTAAATGCACGTTCCGTAATACGGTGTAATAAATGATATTATGGAAGTCAATCTAACACAAAGCGCCTACTCAACAACCGTGTGTTGTTTGAACAGTTGCCTCCTATGTGATAGGTACGGCCCCGCTTAGTGATGGCACATTTTAGCAAAATAGCCATATATCAATCCAAAGTTTTCGATGTCGATAAAAACATCGATGTTTTAAATATGATGAAACATGTCGATGCAAAATGTTCTGATTATAAAATAATACATAACACGACAATGTTAGTTTAATGTATATATCCTGCCTTAAATTTGACAGACATCTTAAAGGGTCCCCCCCGATAGATGGTAAAAAGTTCCCCTCAACCAAATTACATATGAGTGATTGCACTATAATTCTAACATAAAAATAATATTTTTGAAAGGTTTCTTAGCTTCCGTCCCACCACCCACACCCCTGTACAGCCAAAAACATGTTTTTTTTATTTCAATTTTTTTCGACAACTTAACACTATTTTATCAGACTGAAAAAAAATATGATAAATAAGAACACAACTTGGACTATCAGAAAAACATTTTTCAATATTTTCTCAGGCCCAAATTCAAACACAAAAAATATTTTCGAAAAAAAATAATCAAGAAATATTTTTTACTGTGTCTTAGAAGCCTGGAACAGGCTCGAAAAAAATATCAAAGGTTTCTCTTAAAACACAAATTGTTGCGTATTTTTTCAGATTTTTTTGATTGCTGGGCTGCAGTTAAAAAATAAAAACCATTTTCCCGCCTTTAAAACACCTGGACTTTCAATATACTTTGAAAATGACTGCAACGATTCTGTGGATTTATTTTAGTGTTTATTATACATTTCTATACATTGTTGTAGCACCCAATAAAGTTTTGATTTTGGAACATACTTAAAAATTATCATTTTTTAAAGCTTTCTAATCGTTTGTATGAGAATATCATACGCTAAGGAAAGATAATAGTCTTATCAGTATTTAGGACTGTCTGTTTTTAGTAATTTGAATATAAAGTAACAGTTCCAAGAGATTTTTATAGACAGACCAACACTATAACTTTATTCAATAAATCACATAATTTCACAGTCGGATAATTATAAAAACAGCAACGTTTTCGGAGAACAGTTGTTTCTCCATCATCAGGCCATACAGTGATAAAATTAGATGATAACGATGTGAACAAGAACATAGTCCTATGATGATGTTCGTACATACAGTTTATAGTCATGAGCATAAGTAGTTAAAAGACGTTTACAGATGGTTATTCTAAAAGAGAAAAAAAATATAAACCTCAAATTAAAATGTGCAAAAATTTAAAAATTGTGACAAATATTGAATTAAAATACAAATAAAAATGAAAAGTATCTAATTTTAGGGCAAGTGAACAGCAAAGGAGATCCATACTCACGTTTTGATAAAGAACATGTTTCGACAGGCTGAGTACAACGTATGTACGTATGTACAACGTATGTACAACATACAACGTATGTACGAACATCATCATAGGACTATGTTCTTGTTCACATCGTTATCATCTAATTTTATCACTGTATGGCCTGATGATGGAGAAACAACTGTTCTCCGAAACGTTGCTGTTTTTATAATTATCCGACTGTGAAATTATGTGATTTATTGAATAAAGTTATAGTGTTGGTCTGTCTATAAAAATCTCTTGGAACTGTTACTTTATATTCAAATTACTAAAAACAGACAGTCCTAAATACTGATAAGACATATCTCCACCAGTTCCAAATAGGTGGTTAAAATGGAGGTCGTTCATCCGCAGCGACCTACCTCTTCATTCATCAAGAATCTTCATGGCCCGACGGCGCAACACATCAAGACTTGGATCAAGGTAAGTGTTCAGTATAGGAGGATCCAGACTCATATAAACTTTCTATCGATGTGTAAACGTAATGGCTTAATGCCTAAGTTTATTAGAAACTGCTCAAGAATTTTTAATTTTATCTCTCCCAAATATAAAAAACAATTTGATAAGTACAGAGCTGAATTTAACCGTCGTATATTGAATTTGACCATTTCTGACAAATATTTTATACTCAAAAAATTACAAATCTCTCTAAACAAGACTGAACTGGCTCTAAAAATGTTTTTACCTTCTGACACTTTAAACTTCTTTTATGAAACGCAATCGTCAAAACTAAGAAAAATATTTGAATACGAGAGTCGTAAAAGATTTGATAAGTTTAATAACTTACTTTTGGAGAAGCAGGCAAGTCTGAAACACTTTCAAGACCAACAAAAAACCGATGATAACTTCGGCCCCAGGTTGTATAATTTAACATCTTTAGAAATTCCGTCGCCTGTTCAACAAACTTTGAGGTTAAGTCAACAATTTTCTTTTCCCTTTATAAACAAAGATAAAAAACGTGTCACCTTTCAACTGATCAAATCCATAGAAACTAACATACAAAAAGTTCCACAAAATAAAAGGGAAAACTTGAGGAATTTCTTCGTTAATTCCATCTCCAGTTATGTTAATAATCCCGTCACTTTAAATAAGCAACAAAATTTAATACATCGTAACTTCCTCCAAACCAAACAGTTTTTCAAAAATCATCCAGAATTAGTGGTCATTCCAACGGATAAAGGAGGTGCAGTCGCTATAATAGATAATTCCTCTTATTTCACCAAGGTTGAAGATAACTTAAAATTTAGCAACAACTTTGAACAAATTCTTAGAGATCCCTCAAGAATTTATCTATCTAAAATTCAATCCCTTCTGAAGAGATGGCTTGATAGGAAATATATCAATTTATCTACTTATCGTTTTTTGTATCCAACTGTCCCGGGAATTTCTAGAGCGTATGGGTTCGCCAAGGTCCACAAGGAGGGAATTCCTTTTAGACTGGTTGTTTCCAGTTTGTCCTCACCTGATTATAAATTTTCTAAATTTTTGAATGATGTTCTAAAAACCTTCATACATGATGATTATCAATATAACGCCAAAAACAGTAGTGATGTTGTGAAACGCTTAAAACGTGTTCAACTTACCCCTCAAGATAGATTTATCTCTTTAGATATTGTCAAAATGTATCCATCTATGCCACATCAAATAATATTCTCAAGTTTAGATGACCTTTTGACATCCCAAGTTCAATACAAAAATTCTAATATACCCAAATCTGAAATTATACTAGCGATTAAATTGATTTTATGTAATATATCATTCATTTTTAATCAGAAGATATACTTTCAAAAAGAAGGTTGTCCAATTGGGGGGTGTTCTAAGCAGTATTTTATGTGAAATTTCTATGAGAAAAATAGAAACCGAAGTGCTTTCTACTTTAGATTTAAAATTTTACACACGTTATGTTGATGATACTTTAATCATTGTGCAACAAGACCAAATTCAGAATGTTCTTGATAATTTCAACTCATATCATTCAAATTTAGAATTTACACTTGAAAAAGAAGAAGAATGCACTATTAATTTCCTTGACTTTACCATATTAGGTTTCCCAATTTCTGCCTTACTAAGTGGTATACCAAACCCACATATGCTGGTGTCCTTCTCAATTTTCTATCTAATCATCCTACTTCCATGAAGGTTGCCCTGGTTAAGAACCTTGTTCAGAGAGCTTTTGATTTGTCTGATTCAATTTTTTATCCAGCTGTTCTTCATAAAATATTTTTATTACTGATTAGGAATGATTATTCTATTACCTTTATTTCTAAATTTGTTTGTCAAAAACTTAAACAGATAGCTTATAGGCCTTTTGTTCATGATACGGTTAAAGTCGATGAAACACAAGCTCTTCCCACTAGCTCTGACACTATTATTTTTTCTATACCTTATGTCCAAAGCATTAATAATAAAATTAAACTACAACTCCATAGTTATTTCCCTAGCATTATTTTAGTCAATTCCATTTGCAATAAATCTAACATAGTTCGGCATTTGAAAGATCCAATATCAAAATTAAAAACTCTCAACACTGTATATTCTTTAAAATGTACTCAATGCCATCTTTCTTATGTAGGCCAAACTCGTAGAAAAACTGTGTGACCGGATTAATGAACACAAAAATAATATTAAACTCCCTTTGAGAAACAAAACTCATTGACGGCCCATCGAATCAAACACGACCATACTATTGATTTCACTAATCCCAACATATTAGCCATTGAACCAAATTGGAACTCCAGACTTGTCCTGGAATCTCTTTTTATCAAAACTATAGCATCCATGAACTCCAACATGGACTGCAACATCTTTTCAAAAGTTATGACTCCATTTTAATCAAATTTAAAGACTTACAGATTGAAAGACCTGAATTTCTTAGTTTTGATGGGCTTCATGATCGAGGCTATGTTTCTCAGGAGAAACACAACGAGCCACCACATAATTCCAACTTTGTTTCCGCCTTGAAAGTCCAACCACCTGCTACTGATCTAAAGACCCCTCCATGTAAGTATTTTTACGCAGTCGCACGTCCAGCACTTCTGGTAACCCTCTCCTTCATCCTCCCTTACCCCCACCTCTCCCTTCCACCACCGCCCCTCCCAATACCCTCTTATCACCCCAACACTCTTCCTGCTACGCTCTTCGCAGTAAGAGCTCTCGTCACAAGGTTTAAATCTCAGCCTGTCGAAACATGTTCTTTATCAAAACGTGAGTATGGATCTCCTTTGCTGTTCACTTGCCCTAAAATTAGATACTTTTCATTTTTATTTGTATTTTAATTCAATATTTGTCACAATTTTTAAATTTTTGCACATTTTAATTTGAGGTTTATATTTTTTCTCTTTTAGAATAACCATCTGTAAACGTCTTTTAACTACTTATGCTCATGACTATAAACTGTATGTACGAACATCATCATAGGACTATGTTCTTGTTCACATCGTTATCATCTAATTTTATCACTGTATGGCCTGATGATGGAGAAACAACTGTTCTCCGAAACGTTGCTGTTTTTATAATTATCCGACTGTGAAATTATGTGATTTATTGAATAAAGTTATAGTGTTGGTCTGTCTATAAAAATCTCTTGGAACTGTTACTTTATATTCAAATTACTAAAAACAGACAGTCCTAAATACTGATAAGACTATTATCTTTCCTTAGCGTATGATATTCTCATACAAACGATTAGAAAGCTTTAAAAAATGATAATTTTTAAGTATGTTCCAAAATCAAAACTTTATTGGGTGCTACAACAATGTATAGAAGTAGAAATAGTATGGGTGTAAAATGTATAGATGTAGAAATAGAAGGGGTCCAATGACACTCCCCTGCGGTATTCCTGACGTAACGCTTGCCCCGGAAGATAACTCTTGCCCAATTCGGACTTTCTGTTTTCTATCTCGCAGAAATTCGCTAATCCACGCCACCACCCTGGGATCTATGCCTGAATTCATTAATTTCTGTACAAGCCGATCGTGTGGAACGACATCAAACGCTTTGGCAAAATCTATAACTACTGCGTCTACTCTCCCGCCCGCGTCAATTTCATCCGCTAGATCCTGAAATAGCGTGACTACCTGACTTTCGCATGAGTAACCACTCCTGAACCCGTGTTGCCCATCGTAGAGCCATTTTTTAATTTCCCATTCTTTCTTAATGTAACTCCCAACTAGATGCTCCATAAGCTTGCAGACCACTGACGTAAGACTTACCGGCCTATAATTGCATAATTTGGTTTTGTCACCACTTTTAAAAATTGGTACGACAAAAGCTAATTTCCAATCTTCAGGTACTTTTGAATTATTCAAAGACACGTGAAAAATTCTAATTAGGTACGGTAATAGGAGGGGAGGGTGCTGTATACACAGCATTTATGCCCGCCAAGGCGGGCCTAGCAGGCCCACTGTGGCCCCGAGAGTGGGTTGCGGCGTACTGTGTGTGGTCCGAGGAGCGGAGCCCCGAACGCGCCGCGCCGCCTGCCAGGTGAGGAATGCCTGCTTCCCGGGATCGCCTCCAGGGGCAGGTCGGGCGGCGACCGGCCGCGCCGAGGCGTTACGGGCCAGCGGTCAGCGGAGGCGACATCGCCGTTCCCGCCGGAAAAGGCGGGAAGATCCAGACTCGTCACTCCGGCTCCGCTACTATAAAAGGGGGAAGCCGGCTCGGAGCGGGCAGTTGGTGTTTGAAGAGTGAGCCCGCGCTAGTGATCAGTGGTGTCGTGACGGTGGTGCTTTGAAGACGTCAGTGGTGAGCGAGTGGTGATCCTTCTGGACTTTCGGCTGGACTGGCTTCGTATTGGTATATCTTCTTGTATATTGGTTTGACTGGCTACGTGTTTCGGACTTCTACTGGCATATCTGTTACCCCTGGCTTGTATTTGGTTATTCTTTGGACAACGGACATAAATTGTGTAATCT
>JAHLJT010009009.1:0-12116 GCA_031308135.1 Acheta domesticus | reverse complement strand
CCTCCCTCTCCCTCCCTCTCCCTCCCTCTCCCTCCCTCTCCCTCCCTCTCTCTCCCCTCCCTCTCTCTCTCCCTCCCCTCCTCTCTCCCTCCCTCTCTCTCCCTCCCTCTCTCTCTCCCTCTCTTCTCCCCTCCCCTCTCTCTCCCTCCTCTCTCTCTCCCTCCCTCTCTCTCCCTCCCTCTCTCTCCCTCCCTCTCTCTCCCTCCCTCTCTCTCCCTCCCTCTCTCTCCCCTCTCTCTCCCTCCCTCCCTCTCCCTCCCTCCCTCCTCTCTCCCTCCCTCTCTCTCCCTCCCTCTCTCTCCCTCCCTCTCTCTCCCTCCCTCCCACCCTCTCTCCCTCCCTCCCACCTCTCTCCCTCCCTCCCACCTCTCTCCCTCCCTCCCACCTCTCTCCCTCCCTCCCACCTCTCTCCCTCCTCCCTCCCACCTCTCTCCCTCCCTCCCACCTCTCTCCCTCCCTCCCACCTCTCTCCCTCCCTCCCACCCTCTCTCCCTCCCTCCCACCTCTCTCCCTCCCTCCCACCTCTCTCCCTCCCTCCCACCTCTCTCCCTCCCTCCCACCTCTCTCCCTCCCTCCCACCTCTCTCCCTCCCTCCCACCTCTCTCCCTCCCTCTCTCTCCCTCCCTCTCTCTCCCTCTCTCCCCCTCTCTCCCCCTCTCTCTCCCTCTCTCTCTCATAATTTCAATAACAATCATACTGGCAATGGCTTTGTGTTGCTACACCATACCTTGTGGCAACATTCTAGACACACTTTGACCTCGCAGGCGTCGCTGCGGGTGGCAATGCGCGCTCTTCCTGCGAAGGCGCTGACTTACAGAAATTACAACAACCAGCCTGACCTTTGGCTCAACAGACCCTTGTGTCTGCCACGGAGCCGGACAATGGGCAGACTTGCTTCAAGTGGCCACTGCGAAGCAGTACGGGCCACACATGCTTCCACTTTTACCTACAACAATTACGAAACAGGTCCACGTCGGATGCCCCGCCTAATCCGACCAATGCAATTAGGTCTCCTGACACCCGGATGCGCCGAGCGACGACTTCATATGAGAGCCACGTACGCCGACGTGACCTCCAGTGCGTGGGCAGCGACACGACTTTACGTTGCGTGCAGAAGCACCATACAATATCACGTAAAAACGAGAGAAGCGGCCAGGCTGTCAACATAGAAAAAACATTAGATTATAGCAACACAAAACACCATCACACACAGAATATCATTGCCAATACACAACACATCAAATCCCAACTTGGACACATAGAGAGAGACCACATTTACATTTACGTTACAAAACTAACGATCCGAAGGCCTGGCTGGCTTGTAAACAATTTAGAATTAAACACCAAAGAAGCAGAGTTACATCTTACGAACAAGTAGCGAAACAATGGAGCGCTCGGCCCCGTTTTATACTTTCATGAACATGTGAACTTCCGCACGAACTACTTTCTGAAGCGGAGTTCTCGTGAGCTTATACTGCGATTTTTCTAAGAGCGACCCTCAAGGCCACTCAAATCCCATCTTCGCAATGGAATATGTCACGGCATTTCGCGTCTGCTATTACATAGGCATCTACAAGAACACCCGTCTCGCATTAAATGATTTATTTTTATACGTAAGTAAGATGTTTCATTCCAGCGTTATTTTCTCATTTAATAAACAACCCTAAAAATGTTGCTTATAGCAGAAAAGTGAATTTATGTTTTTCTGCTCTATTTGCTCAAGTACATGAAAATTTCGATTTTTGTCCAAATTGTCACTTTCAACCGCATACTCTATTAAACCTGTTTTACAAGTACAATTACATAGGACTATAAATAAAAAAATATTTTTGAAATAAATGAACTCCATGGGATGCATTAATCCAAATTTCTGTTATTACTCAATGTTAGACATTCTACTATTGAAGATCCACATCAGTGACATTTATAATAGCAAGTAATCAAAATGATATTTCAAGGATTTATAGAGGGGAAAAAAGGCTTTTACCTTTGATTTATTTAGTCAAAAACAGTAAAAACTGTATGTGATATACAGGGGAAAAGTACCATCTGCACTCATTTTCTTGAGCTTCAAAAGCTCTTCCCAATATTTTCACTATAACAGTAGACAATTTCCCTCCCGAGTTATATAAAACCTATTTGCATCGATAAAAAACTGCATGTTTTATTTTTTTCTTTGTATTACTAACAACAGTAACATGCCAGTGGCTTTATTCCTACCACTACTAGCAAGTAACTCAAGAAAACGTGGTCATAGTGAAGCTACATTTATGTCCAAAAGCAAAACAAGGGGACATCTCAGCATTTGCTCAATGGATCAGGAAAACTGAACAAAAACCTGATCGAAATGGGGGTCTTCGATCTGGAAGCTGAAGTACATGTTTTTCAAAGAATTTACTAATAAAAATCAACTACAATCATACAAATTACTAACACTAACATACCATAAACACAACTTACACCAGTAAATACACATAGGATTAATGCCCTCTATATAAAATCATTTTGTTCTTAACTGATCTAATACTATTTTTTTGGTAAATTTGGGTGTGCTCTCTTCCTACATGTTTTAATCTTCTGTCAATATACTTAAACAATATTGCCTTAATTAAATACATCCTGTGATTCATTATGGCCTCTTGACCAATAATATGATATGTTAAATTACTAAAACAGAACTATTCACAAATTCTCTCAGACATCTATTTACAATTGTACTACATGCTGCCTTTTTAAAAATGTCTCCTCTCCCCTGAAGTATTCTTACTTCTACCTACTTCTACCATTGCTCTTTTGCAGACTTTTATAACATCTGCAGAAGGCTATTTCAGTCCATAATCATCCTTCCTCTGAATGAAGGAATATGATCCTTCATGATTATCAGTCCGGCAAAGAACTACCTTACAGTCCACACAAGCAAGAGACTTCTGCAACTTTGTTACTAAAAATCCTCCAATATAATTTACAATGTCCACAACATAGGGAGACAATCTAGTTTCAAGATTGTGTACTAATGGCAAGTACATATGGTCAGTTGATACCTCACTGCCCAGTTCAGGATGATTCACTTGTGGCACACTTGCATACTGGAGTGAACTGACATTTAACACAGTTGTTTCATCCTGTGGAACACAATTTGCAAAGTTAAATTGTTATTGCACTTCTTGAAAAGAAAAATAATTTTGGATCGTAAGCAGTGAACAAATATCCACAACGTCCCAAAATAATTACGCTGTAGCACCACAAACAGCAAACAGCACGAAAAGCTACATACAGCAGCGTACAGCACGAGCTGCCGGTGTCCCAAAGTCACGTGACTTACGACCACCTCATGTTGAAACCTGTGCAGTAGGCTCACGCGCACTCTAGTTGTATCTCTCCTCTATGACACAAAATGACCAATCTGGTGCTTTCAAAGATAAACATATAAATCTTCCGTGACGAATTTACAAATCTTCACCGGAGTGAAAGGCCCCGATTTAAGTGCTATCCAGGAGCAGCCAGTACAACTATACTCGAGAAATACACAGTATGAAATAATTAATGGTTTTACCATTTTTAAGTTCCAGAGGCTATACCTTTGGTGTTTATAACCAATTCTTAAATTTACAATATTGTCTGAGTATTTTGACATATAATCGAAGCAATTTGAGAGCTGCATTAAAAAGTTATAAAGATTTTAAAATCTGAAAAATTAAATATCATGTTCAATATTAAAAAATACTCAGAAATGTAAATTTGTATGGAAACTTATAAATAACACATGGTTACAAAGCATTTTGTGTGGCCACACAAAGAACATCAACATGAATACCTTAGAACTTATTCTAATTGTACAATAATTGATCTTGTGTCAAAATAAAATAATATATTAGGTGTTGTCTTCCCTCATATTTCAGGCTTGCTTTGGTGTCTTGAAGCTTATAAAAGTAAGTATTTTACACACTGATGTTGAACTGATTGAATACAAATTAATACAAATTAAATAACAGTTGTTTAAGCTTCTTGAAGGTATCTTCCTGTCCTGAAATATGACATTCTGCGCCATATTGTAGGCAACTAGTTCCCTGGCAGGTGCTAATAGGCGTGTTGCGTGTACGTAGATGACGAGAGTTGTGTGTATTTCCCATGTAAATTACTACTCTGCAGTGCTTTTTTTGTCATACAAAGACTATTATTTATGCATCAATAAAAATATATAATGAGAGCTTCACGGTTCTGTGAACTAAAGGACAAAATGAGGCAGCATTAGGGTTATCAGAATCAAACTTTCAAAAACCAAAATGATACAACCAAGACATGTTTCATTTAGTACGATATGAGTAATTTTCATCTAATTGAAACTTATTCTTTGATTTGGTCCTGGCATACCTGCACACTGCATATATAAACTATATTTACATTTTCTTACTCAAAAATATTTTATTCACTTGAAAACTTGTTTGCATTATTAAAACTTGGAAGATAGATTCTATGAGTTTTGGTCATTTCCCAGCATTCTTGAGAATTAATTTGTTTGTGTCGCAAGCTTTACTTAAATCATTTTCACTTTAAAGAATAATTTGAATCTCTCCTTTAGAAAAATAAACTGCACTAGCTAAGGAGGGCAAGAAAAGGATGGAAGAATTATGAAAAGATCTTGTTGAAATTTCCTTCGGGATCATGTTAGATTTGTAAAATTGGTCTGTTGACTGGAAAGAGACCGGGAGAGGCGCTTCAGGGCATAGCTGATGTCACTGCAGTGCCTCTGACCGGGAGGTATTAGGTTCGCGGTCCGACCGTGGCAGGAGTTTCGACAGAAGCTAGGTCAAGTTCTGTCCCTGTCTGGAGGAGTATTGTAGCGCCCGGCTGGTCTGATCGGTAGTTTTCAGTGGTATCTTCTATCAATATCAGGAGAATGCAGGAGCAGAAACCTAACAGACGGGCCACCGACCGCGCGTGATCTTTTCTTCCTCTTCCTTGTGCTATCTTCAACCCTTACACACACACTTACACGTACATGCATTATACTACCACACTTGGCGGGAGACCAATCAGGAACTTAGGAGATTTTTCCGGCTGTGGTGGTGCCTGGCTGGTAGAAGATACCTGGTTGGGAAAACCGGTAGTCGACAGTAGGTCGGCGCCGGATCTCACCATCTAAAGAGAAAAGGTCACCGTCACATCCCGAGCAAAACACGCGCACTACATTCACGGAACTAATGACCTTAGCAGCTGACGCACCTGGAATAACTAATTAACCAATAAAAAATTTAACTGACAAAATACTAATTATTCTAAAAGTTTACTTATGGTGCAATTTTGTGTAAGCCCAGAACTGACAGTAGTTTTGTGAAAGCATTTTCTGGTCAGTAGCTGAATGTAACTTAAGTAACAGACAGAGTTCGTTAATTTTTAAGCTATTTCGTCTGTTTCGATTATCTACAGGAATATTTGGAATGATAATTACACAAAATAATAATAATAATATTAATAATAATATAATAATAATAATAATAATAATAATAAAAATAATAATAATATTCCTTCAAAAGATGACGTCGAAGCATATTGGGCAGGAATCTGGAAGGAAACCAAGTCCTACAAAAAAGACGCATCTTGGATTCAATCTGAAGTTGATGCTGCCTATGAACTTGTGGAAACAGTGGAAGATGTTCACAAATTCTAGGAAGAGGACCTCTTCCAAGCAATTAAGAACATGGGAAACTGGAAATCCCTCGGGATTGATAAGATCCAGCTTTATTGGATTAAGAAATTAACAGCACTACATTCTCATCTAGCAAAGGCTGTTAAGAAAATTTTAAAAAACCCAAAGGAACCCACGGAATGGCTCACACGCGGCATCACGTATTTGCTACACAAAGGAGGCAGCTCATTGGCGAAGAACTACAGGCCAATCACTTGTCTGCCAGTATTTTACAAAGTTACAACTGCAGCCAGAGCTGACAAAATGTACAGATATCTAGAGAAGAATCATATGATGCCAGCTGAACAAAAAGTATGTCGTAAAGGCTCTTATGGCTGTAAGTAAATCATGCTACTGAATAAAGTCATCTTGAATGATGTAAAGTAACGAAAACGTAATTTGAGCATGGCTTGGATTGACTACCAAAAGACCTTTGATAGTGTACCAGACGACTGGATTTTAAAGACCCTGGAGATCTATCGATTTCATCCTAGACTTATTGAATTTTGCAAGGCTAGTATGAAGTCGTGGAGTACCAGGTTACTAATACACAGCGGAAAGGAAGCAGTAGAAACCAGAAGTATTCAGATCAACAGGGGTATTTTTCAAGGAGATTCACTATCCCCTCTGCTGTTTTGCATCAGTTTAATCCCATTATCTAGACAGTTGACGCAAGCTGACTTTGGTTACAAGCTCCATGGTGATGAAAGGCCAGTATCACGTTCCTTTTACATGGATGATCTTAATGTGTTTGCTAAGAATGAAGCGATTCTCTCCCAAAAGCTGTCGTGAATGACTTTAGCAATGACATCTGCATGAAGTTTGGTCTTGACAAGTGTGCAAAAATCAATTTAAAAAGAAGCAAACTGACAACATCAGAGAACATTGAAGATGATACGCACTCTGTGATGCAAGATTTTGAGCCAGGTAAAACAAATATCTGGGAATTGAGGAATCTGAGACCATCTCGAACGACACAATGAAGGAGAATATTCGCAGGAAGTGTTACAGAAGAGTGAGACTGGTCCTGCAGTCCGCTCTGAATTTCAGGAATAATATATCAGCAATAGGTAGTTTGGCAGTGCCTGTAGCCGAATACAGTTTCGGACTAGTGGACTGGACTGAGCAAGAAATTCGCATCATGGATTGAAAAACCAGAAAACTGCTAACAATGCATCATGTTTCCCACCCTCGGGCTGATGTACATAGACTTTATGTGTCACGTAAGGAAGGAGGAAGAGGCCTCAGAGAAATTGAAGCCTCCTAGCACAACGCAATAGTCGGAATGGGAAAGTATGTAATCAGCCATCAAGATGACCCTCTAATGAGGCAGGTCATGAAATGTGACCGAAGAATGGGAAACAGAAGCATTGTTAGTGTAGTGAGAAGCATGGCAAAGAAAACTATGCAAGATACGCAGAATGACAGGGACACTGACCTTTTGATGCTTCTTAACATGAAATGAAAGACACAAAAAATGTTAAATCGTGGAGAGACAAACCACTCCATGGACAATATCTGAAAAGAATGGACAAGGTTCAGGTCAATAAATATCAATCATTTATGTGGCTTAAAAGGGGAAGAATGAAGCCAGAATCGGAAGCACTTGTAATAGCTGCCCAAGATCAGGCCTTGAGAATACACATTATGATAAAGCGGTTCTCAAAATTTCCCAAGATGATATATGCCGCATTTGCCAGGAACACGTAGAAACCATTGATCATATTGTCTCAGCTTGTCCAATCCTAGCAAAGACCGAATACTTGAAAAGACACGACAGAGTGTGTAGCTACCTCCACTGACAGATCTGTACCGCCCTCGAAGTCCCAAACACATGCCCCAAGTGGGACGAACACTCACCAAAGCCGGTGACGTCTGTTGGATTGTGTACGATATTGTACGACCAACAAATTCAAACTGATCTCACGATAACGGAAAACAAATCGGATACAGTTATCCGGGATGTGGAGAAAAAATCGTGTTTACTTGTCGATGTTGCTGTACCTTGCGATCAAAATGTCGTTACCAAGGAGGCAGAGAAACGTCTTAAATACAAGAGTTTGGAAATCGAGATCAGCCGAATGTAGGGCGTAAAAGCACAGGTCGTCCCGATAGTTATCGGAGCTCTGGGATTTGTTCCGCAAAATTTGTGTAAGAACTTGTTCAAACTCCCACTTAATTCAAAAGACTGTGAAGTGCAAGAAATTGAGTTACTTGGAACAGCGTACATTTTGCCCAAAGTATTGTAGAGACACCGACAGTCCCTAGATCTGCTCCTTAGGTAGCTGGTTCCAACGTGGAGTAGATTTTATACTCAGCCGCCACATAACATCTTTAGTCGTGATATAGAGAAATAATAATAATAATAATAATAATAATAATAATAATAATAATAATAATAATAATAATAAATTATTTCAATCTTAACGAGATTAATTCTTTACGATTTGTCAACCTAGGTTTATTAAGATAGTCGGGTTTTGACCATCATTCTAGAGAAGGACAGAATAAATGCAAAAACTTTATCATCTCTCCTTTTAATGAGTGTCGATAGTGATATACTTGGAGACAACAGTTCCGTTCAAATTTTAGACATTCAATTTTTATTTTCCTTACGAATGTGACTAATTTTTACATATTATTATTATTAATTATTATTAAATACTAAAATAATAATTATATTGAAATAATGATGTCTCTAGGAAATGTCCCGCGCGGCCTCCATGCCAAGTGAAGAGAGCTTCTGCTCGCCAGCAGGAGGCTCGGCGTGTTGTGTGTCACTTGAGGTGTGACGTCAAAAGCTTCGTCAAGAGCGCGCTACCTCCACCGCCATGATGCTCCCCGCGCAGAAGAAGGCTCGAGAGATGAGAGGACGGTCCATGGGAGGACGCTGGGGGATTCTGTATGTCGCTGGGACGATGCTGGATACATCGCTGGCAGCAGAAGCTCCATTGATGAGTTCTTGAATTCTCAAACCTTCCTTCAAATTGAGGTTCATTTTCTGTATTCTGGACGCGACCCCTCTTCACGTGAAAAATAGCACACTTCTCCTCACCAAGATTCACGCAAACAGAGCTGCTGAAGCTTTGAACAGATGTCAGCATGCTGGGAAATTGTTATGGCCCTTTAGCATAGAGATTAAGATCATCCATATATACTCGGTGGGAAATGATGTTTTGGGGGTCTATTATTGTTATTATTATTATTATTATTAATATTAATATTAATATTATTTCCAATAATAATGACGTCTGAAGGAAATGTCCCGCGCGGCTTCTATGCCAAGCGAAGAGGTGCTTCTGCTCGGCCAGCAGGAGGCTCGGCATGTCGTGTATCCCTTGAGCTGTGACGTCAGAGACTTCGTCAAGATGCGCGCCACCTTCTTCGCCATGATGCTCCCCGCGCAGAGAAGCCTCGAGAGATGAGAGGACGGTCCAAGGGAGGACGCTGGGACATTGTGTGGTAGCTTCGTGAGAGGCTTCGTCAAGAGCGCGCCACCTTCTTCGCTATGATGCTCCCCGCGCAGAAGAAGCCTCGAGAGATGAGAGGACGGTCCGTGGAGGACGCTGTGAGGATTCTGTGTGAACGCTGGGACGACGCTGGTTACACTGCTGGCAACAGTGGTGGCAAAGACTAAGGATGTATACATCTTTACTCTATGGTGGTGGTCTCTGCCTCGATTGAGTAGTCCAAAAATAATGCGTGGTTGCTGTAAATCAAGAAGAATGTACAAAAAAATCAAGCAAAGTCGGTGTAAAATAGTAATATACTTCAACACAACAACGCACGGAGGGATAGAAACACAAGTAAACCAAAGTGAACCACATTAGAGGTAGGCTGGAAGGCTGTTGGCAGCACCTGCGGCCGCTGCGGCCCCAGAATCTCCCAGCGTCCTCCCACGGACCGTCCTCTCATCTCTCGAGGCTTCTTCTGCGCGAGGAGCATTATGGCGGTGGAGGTAGCGCGCTCTTGACGAAGCCTCTGACGTCACAGCTCAAGTGACACACGACACGCCGAGCCTCCTGCTGGCGAGCAGAAGCACCTCTTCACTTGGCATGGAGGCCGCGCGGGACATTTCCCTGAGACATCATTATTTCAATATAATTATAATTTTAGTATTCAATAATAATATTATAAATAATTTATTTATTTTATTTATTTATTTGTTTTCATGTGGTTTGGGGTCCCAATAAGACCGTAGGACTAGTCATTGGGTTCCCAGACATAATAATAATAATAATAATAATAATAATAATAATAATATAATTGTCACCATTCCCGTCACCTTGTTGGAAGCTATACGCTCGGAGAATATGTTCCGCAGTCATATAGAATCAACACCCATCGGATGTTGATAAACTCCAATTGTGACCATGTTACCAAGTAACAATGCGTTTTAATAATTATATTTGTTCAAAGAATTGGTCGGCCCGACCGGGATTCGAACCCGGGCCTTCTGGTTTACGCCCAGCTGCTCTGACCACTAAGCTACCGAGTCAACCAACCCTTTGAACAGTTTTCACGAGCGCACTATCGCTCCTTATATGTATATATAATTGTGTATATATATATATATATATAATGGTGACAATTATATATACATATAAGCGATAGTAAGCTCGTCGCGATATATAATGGTGACAATTATATATACATATAAGCGATAGTACGTCGAGCAGCTGGGCGTAAACCAGAAGGCCCGGGTTCGAATCCCGGTCGGGCCGACCAATTCTTTTGAACAAATTTAATAATAATAATAATAATAATAATAATAATAATAATAATAATAACTCCCATTATACTGCAAATAATTATGTTGTAAAATAATGTAATTTGTCAATTCATACAAATCAATATTATGAAATCTATCGAACCAAATTAGTTTTCATTATTTATACATCATTATACATAATTTATTTAGACATATTCCAAATAACGTTTGACAATAGACGCTGATAACCTAAAAGTACCGTTTGATCAGTGCAATTTACACTGTTATTCACACTGTAAATCTCAAATACACCATAAACAGTTTCAAATATTTCTCGTGATTTTAATGGAAACCACTGTCCGTAGTTTTGTTAGCTTTTGCGAAACTTTCCACATGAACTTCACAATAGTCTTTCATTTTGTACGAACAAATCAGTCCAATCACGATTATGCAATAGAAATTAGACACTCTGATTTGTTTGTCTGACGTCGTATTGACAAATGACTAACTTATTACAATGCGTCTTTTCACTTTAGATGCAAGAAATATTATAAAATGTTTCGAATTCTCGTTTTATTCAGCAACGAACTAGTAAACGATTAAGTTTTGTATGCACCACAGGCGTTACTAGATGTTTCGCCCCGAGGGCGACTTCCAAACCGGAGGGCCTCTGGCAAAAACATCTACTTAACCCGTCGATGCACTTAAGGGGCCTCGGAGGCCCCCTGACATCTTCTCATCGCTGTAACTCTGTTGTTTTTTTCTTGTGGCTAATAATATTTCTTGACATCTTAAAACAATCATTTTTGTTACTAATACTACAAGGAGAAGAGACGGAAACAAATCGGTTTTTAGAAATCTAGCTTTTTCTGTAGGTAGTCGCACTTTCCACTTAAGGGGCCTGAAAGGCCCCCTATTTGCTCTGTGGCTTCGTTGAAAATATTTCTATAAAAAATACCGCACGATCAACAATCGCTCTACAGCAATGAAATTCCTTAATACTTTCACTTTTCGACACTATCTTTTGAGTTAGCAGATCTTCAATACAAAATTTTGTTTTGTATCTGTCACAAGTGTGAATACATTCTCTAAATTGTGTGGGAAGTAGTGACCTTCAAACATTAATCTCACTTCAGTGAATATGTGTGAAAAATTGTATTGAAAAGAGCTTGATTATATACTGAAGGGATTTGTTTTTGAGTAAAAGAAGTGATCCTTTTTTCACAGCAACAATGAATATTCGTATTTTTGAAGATATTCGAAGGTGCACGCACTTGATGACAAACGAAAGGCGGTGATCTTTCAGAACGTATACTAGGAATAAACCTGATAAATATGGCATAAATATATAGTCGTGTTGTGATGTGGAGAACGGGTTTGCATTCAACAGCAGTGTATATTTTGGTAGGCAAAAGCACAAACCCTTGGCGAAAGATTTGGCTGCAAATGCGAAAGAACGCACCCACCCTTGAGGAAAGGAGGATACAACGTTTCTATGTGTATTTTTTACGTCCTTACTCGCAGAGTTCCTGTTACAAAAAAACTTACACTGCTAAGAATTTCATGTCAAAACACAAAAGAGATACCAAATGAACTGAAAACATAAAAAACAATTTTTTTACTCTGTCTGCTAATATTAACATTTTTCTCCGTCTTCCAAAGCAAAAGGACATATATTTATTTACAAGTCCATACATCACAATCAGCAATTTATTGATC
>JAHLJT010009008.1:0-10031 GCA_031308135.1 Acheta domesticus | reverse complement strand
GAGAATGTTTGAGGTGCTATGGAGTGTGCAATCAGGATCCCACCCCCTACCCACCAATCTGCAAGAACTGCGAGCTCAGGTGCAAGTTGAATGGGATAGACTAGCACAGGACTCCATTCGAGGCCTGTGAACTACATACCGCGACGTGTGGACGCGTGTGTTCGCCAACATAGCGACCGCACGCCATTCTTACATATACAGTCTGTGGCCGTGTAGCGCTGTAAATGTTGCCCCTACAAATGTGAAAGTGTAATCATTTTGTATGCATTGTACCCTCTGCCTGCCTGCCTGCCAACAATGATCGCAATCCGCCTTGTCCTTCTGGGTGCAGCTTTTTTTTATGACGATGAGTGTGGTTCGATTTTTTAAAGTGGCTGATGGTATTAGGTCATTGTTACACCTCCTGCCTTAGAAATTGAATCTTTTTAATTAATTCGCGAATGTCCTCAACAGGGCTCGTGGCCACAGAAATGTGCTTGCCACTGTTAAAAACATTATAAACTAGTAGCAGGTGGCAAATATGTTAATGAAATTACAATTAAGAGTGAGTAATGTCTTTTATCGTACAGAAGTAATTTACTTTACTTTCAATAACTTGAATACATTGTTAATAATAAATGTAAGTGCTTACAATAACATGAAATATAATTACATTATTTACTATATTACTAATAGTTCGTTGCCATTGATGGTAGTCACTGATAACAGAAGATTTTTCCCACTGGCAAAATACGTTATCACGGATAGGAATTATATGAATATTGTGATGGGACAGGAAGTAAAATAATAAAGATAAGTATCTTTGCGAGCGAAATTGTTGCATTACTATTGCAATGTAGTATGAAGCACTGGGCGCGCTATCGTGTGTGAAATTTTGGTAATAACACGGAGCGCTGGTTCGAGCGACGTCGCGTTACGGAACGTGCTGCAAATTAAAAGTACCGTAACAGCTGATTTACGTCAGGGGCAGCTCGAAATAAATCCAAATACAATCGATGGAGCAGGACTCGTCATTGAACTCTCTGAATTTTCGAAAATAGAAAGCATGTGCTAATGTGCACGTTTATATTGCTCGAATATAACAATATATTTGTATCAATATATGTATGTTGTCTCTGCCCAATTTTCAATGACAATTGTATTTATCTTCTTTTTCTTTTTACATTAATTTATTACAAAATCTTCATTTATCAATTTGAACAATGTTTCGGGAACATGTTTCTTCCCATCTTCAGGTTCTATAATTCAACATAGAAGTAAATTTGTTGTTATATTTTTATGTTTATTAAATGTGTCTCAAAAAAATTACAATTAGAAAATGTTAATAAATGTGTGTACAATCAAAATGACAAAATTAATTTAAATTTAATAAATAGAACACCAAATAAAGGTACTTTTATAAAAAAAGGTCTAAAATAAATGTGTTAAAGATGAATTGCAAAATATAGTTTCTAAAATTCGTGGTAAATATTGTAATTTGTCATATATAGGACAGACAAAAGGGAAATTAAAACTAGAATAGCTGAACATTGAAGGAATATAAATGGCTTCCCTAATAAACATAATTCTATAACAGAACACTCTCAGTAGGATATGAAATTGATTTTAAAAATGCACAAACTTAAGAAAAAAAATAAAGACTTATCCAGAATGAATAGCAGAAACATTACAAGTGAAAACTAATAAATGTTTAAATACTCGCATAGAATCTAATAAATTTACAAAGTTGTATGATAGTATATTGTATAACTTTTCTTCTCATGGTACTTGGTTTGATTAGGACTTCTTTGCCGGTTTTGTTTTTTCCATAGCTTTCCGTTGTCACGACCCTCTTTGGTTTCTATGATATATTTACGGAAAATTGCCAGAACTAAACAAAAAGATTACAGTGATATTTAATATCTTAAAATAACTTTGAAATTTTACTACAGGTGAGCTTTTAAGTTTCTGATGTGTATAAATTTATTAACATTTTCGAATTTTTAATAATTTTAAAAATTTTTTGAGCAGCATTTAATAAATATAGAAGTAAAATGGGTATTGTATTTTTATGTTGAATTATAGAACCTGAAGATCGGAATAAATCCATTCCCAAAACGTTCAAATTGATAAATAAAGGGTTTTTTTTATAATTAATGTAAAAAGAAAGGAAACAAGAGTAATACAATTGTCTTCGAAAATTGGCCTGAGACAACATATAGTTACCATAGTGTTATAAGACACACATAAAATCAAATCAAACTATCAAAACCCCTGAATTTTCAAAATTCCTTCAGTTAAAACGTTTTTGGACACTCTTCACCAACTATATTATTGAAGTTTTTGCTTTCTCGCAAACTATTAAGAAGGATATTTAAAAAGTTTTGTAATGCTGCCGCGGAAAGTGGCGATTTTTCGTCGGAAAAACTTTCGTGGGGCCTTGTTTTTTTAGACGTTTTTTAAGTGAAAGAGAGTGTCAATAAGATAGAAAGTATCAACATTATAATATTATGCGTTACAAGAAAATAGGTGATGTAGTAAGAGTAGGATTTTTGTGACAGTGATATTCTCTAATATTAAACACAATCAATGCAAGTTATTTTAAAAGAGAATAATTTTATTTGCACTAAAAGTTGTTCGCAACACATGTTACTGCATCATCAGATGGTTGGTAATCAAAGTTATAACTAGGAGGTGGATTTTGATGACCCCAAAAGATCACCAAAAACTTATGCATAAATTACTCTTAAATTTTTTTTAAATGCCGTAAAAGCTTAGAGAAATTGCAAAAAGAAGGTGATCAAACGCGTAAACATGTAATTTAATAATTATTTATTAAATTACGTGGATTTTGTGGAATTAAATTTTATTATACTTTTTGTTTTTAGTTCAATTAAAAAAAAACTAATGTCCTATAAACTTTGCGAATACTGCATATATTTGTGCAAATATTAAATTTTATTCACATCCAAATGTACACATTTCCAACCAATCACATCTTAGAAGGTAAGATTAATTGAACAAAAATTACATTTCAATAGTAAAAATATAAATAAATTTCATTAATTTTCCGAGAAGTCTGTTGTTAAAAGGAATGGTGCATCCGATTCAAGTCTCAACAATAGCATCAGCAACATACCGACCCACAGCATCTGTAGTTAAATCATTCCAAACAAAAATTGACAGATCTTTGATAGTGTTCCTATTTCTTGATGTTGTCTTCAGAACATTGACACACGTAATTTGTAATGTAGATTCACCCGGGATCCTATAACGAGAATATCACTAAAAACTTACATAATTTTGTATTTCGTAATTTTTTTTAATTGGAATACTCTCACCCGCCATGACTTAAGAGGTCCTTGGAAAAAGGAGATCGTTGTATGTAGCACTGGTACTTTGCCCCCAAGAAATTGAGAACCCTTTTCTTGCTTTTCACATTTGCCACAGATTTCACATGTTTTTCTTGTCCAATATGCTACCTTTTATCTGCACTTAATTTTACGTCACATAATTTGCAAAACGAGATAGTCCTGTCCATTGTAAAAATAAACGATTTAAATACATTCACCAACTGTTGTAAAAAGCACTTTTTACAGGTTATGCTTTCGGCATCTTCAATACACTAGGATTTAGCGCTTACACTCTAAAGACAGCGGTTCTCACATTGAACGTTTCAAGCTGTTGGATGTTACTGATATAATCGGCTTCTTTCTTTCTTTCTTTCTTTCAAGTAAACTCCGCTTGCAAATTTTTAGTTTGGACTGTTCTTTACCAGCAAATCTCTTTTTATTTATCGCGAAATCGGCCAAACCGAAAATGGCGCTGATAGGCGTCACCACGATAAAAAGACCTTGCAAATCTTTGCATCATGAGTGTCACAAAAAGCATTGATTACATACAACGGCAACAAATCTAATAGGCTATTCAGGAATTCTGTGGAGAACATTTGTTGCATCTCTTAAATAGTATTCGAAGCAAGTACCGTTTTAATGGTATGAAAATCGATATCATTACCAATCCATACCAATGGCTTACTAATCAAAATTACGAAAAATGCAACAAAAAAGTGACATAAAAATTGGTATTTCTTTTCGTCATATAAAATTGTCTATACTAAAAGGTATAGTTCTAGTGTGAAAATGGAGGCAAAGACCTTTCATTAAAATCCACCTATAGTTATAACTATTAAAAATGTCTCTTTCGTCGCAAAAAATTGAAATTTAATGGAATTTTAAAACAATACTAGTTTTCATTGCTTTTAATATTAGCGGATACCACAATCGTATAATAATATTACATATCGTCTGCGTATATACAGGGTGAGTCAGTAACTTTAGCACCTCCTGTAATTTTTGAACGGTTGAAGTTATTGCTATGCAGTTTTCACAGAAGTGCATGAGGGAATGGGACTAACTGATGCGTGAATTCATTTCTGTTTTATCACTTGTATTTTACGATATATTTGAGGTAACTTAGTTTTTTCAAATGGAACTATACATATTTTTTCAGGCCATCATGATGAGCGTAAAAAGACGAGTCCAATGATATACATATTGTCATATATTAGGTAAGCAATTTTTTGAGTATTTTTGATTTTTGCGACTAGGGTTTAACGGATATTTGGATGTTCTTGCAACAGTCCGCCACACAAGGTCACGCAGCGCTCCACCGACAAACGCGCGCTCCGGGAAGGGAAGGAAATTTAGTACTTGAAGATACGAAAATATTCCAAATATTCAGAAAACTGTTGCAGTTTTTCCTAAACTCTGCTTTCAGTCCTTCCCCATTTTCATAAGTAGTATGTATTGAAATAAGTTTGTTTCCATCCCTAAGTTATTATTATATGCTTATTAATATTTAAAGTGTGTGCTCAGAATATGCAATATTCTTTGTACAGTCTTAATATTTATTCTGATAGTGTTTTACTTCAAGATCCTATTAATATCCTGTGATATAAAACCCAATCAAAAGGAGTTGAAGTAATAAACAATTTTAATACCATACATAGTTATGACAAATCCTTATTTTCAATCCTTCAATTCTTTCAACCAAAGAAAGACAAAAACATTAAATATGCGGAAGGATGGAAATGAGAGTTCTGGGGAAAAAACCTGCAACAGTTTTGTGAATATTTGGCATATGTTTCATATTTTCAAATAATAATATCCCTTCCCTTCCCGTCCCCGCGAGCTCGTTTGCCGGTGGAGTGCTGCGTGACCTTGTGTGGTGAACCGTTACAAGTACGAGGTACATTCAAAATATCCGTTAAACCCTAGTCGCTAAAATCAAAATTACTTAAAAAATGCTTATCTAATATATGACAATGTGTATATCATTGGATTCGTCTGTTTACGCTCGTCATGATAGACTGAAAAAATATGTATAGTTCCATTTGGAAAACAGTTACCTCAAATATCTCATAAAATACAAGTGATAAAACAAATGAATTCACGTATCAATTAGCCCCATTCCCTCATGCACTTCTGTGAAAACTGCATTGCACTAACTTACACCGTTCAAAAGTTACAGGAGGTGCTAAAGTTATGTGACTCACCCTGTGTGTGTGTGTTTTTGTGTTTGTGTGTGTGTTTGTTTGTGTGTGTGTTTGTTTGTGTGTGTGTTTGTTTGTGTGTGTTTGTTTGTGTGTGTGTTTGTTTGTGTGTGTGTTTGTTTGTGTGTGTGTTTGTTTGTGTGTGTGTTTGTTTGTGTGTGTGTTTGTTTGTGTGTGTGTGTTTGTTTGTGTGTGTGTGTTTGTTTGTGTGTGTGTGTTTGTTTGTGTGTGTGTGTGTTTGTGTGTGTGTTTGTGTGTGTGTGTAATATATTCACTTTTGGTTTCGTTTTGAATTTAATAGTGGTAAACTGTTGTAATGTGGAAGAGGAGTGTTTGGTCGTAATCGTTGCAGTCGCGTAGTGGTAGTACCTCTTTAGTGCGTTTTCTCTCCATGGTAATGGTCGTTGTTTATATATTTCCGCGCTTTCGATTTGGGATTTCCCTATAGTGCGATTTTTCTAACACCGGCCCTGAAGCCCCTATGGCCTTCATAGAATATCACAAGTCATTTCGCGTCTTTCTTCCTCGTGCCGCTAGAAGTCGCATGATCGCAAGCACTGTTGGATACAGTCGCGATCATGCGATGTCTGGCGGCACGACTGAGAACGTCGCGAAATACCGTGACATATTCCACCGTGAAGACGGACCTTGAGGGGCAAAGTTAGAAAAATGGCAGTATAGTATTGAAATGCCATAAGTGATTAGTAGGGAACGGATTTGGACGACCTAAAGCATCGCCAAAAAATATCAATAATGTTTTTAAAATACCCTAAAAGCAAAGAAAAATGACCCAATTTTTTTTAATCAAAACTAGTTCAGATGAACAACTCTTGGATTATGTTACTTATGTAATAAAGGCTTCTTTTTTTCGTTCATGTGAACTCAGCTTCCAGGCTTTTGGTTTGGACTTCTTTACCAGGAAATCTCCCTTTAGTTATTCCGAAATCGACCAGTCGACAATGACGTTGATAGTCGTCACAGGAACCTTAGGTTGCATACTCACAACGGCTGGCAGTACAAATTCTGAGCGTAGAAATGGAATAGGCTACTCAGGAATTCTGTGGAAAGCATTTGTTGCAACTCGTAAATATTATTTGAAGCAAGATAATTGAGATATTAAAATCGATTAAGTCAGCGAAAAATGCTGTAAAAATCACGGGAAAGGGTAAAAAATAACTAAGTCAAAATGGACGAAAAATGGGAGAAAAAAGACATAAAAATTGCTCATTTCCTTTTAATTTGCTTTTAATTTCAATTTGCTCCTAAAATTGCTCATTTCCTTTCCTTAATACTAGAATGTTTTACTAAAAATAATTGTTCTAAAGTGGAAAGGAAAAAAAGACATTTCATTGACGCCCCCTAGTGAGGAGTGATATGTTTTACCCCGCCTCTTAACTTGGAGTAAAATCATTTTTGCACCAGGTTTTGTCTTCTAGGGTGATTAACAGAGTAAGTTCATTCTTTGAATGAGAGAGCAGAATAGCTGATGAATGGGATAGGGCAACTCGGCATTACCTGAAAACAACCTTGGGAAAAGTTAAAAATAGACTTGGAAGAGAGAGATTAAGATGTGTAAAGGAAAAGTGTATTGTAATAAAATAGGTTAAAGATGCCAAGGAGTTCCAATGATACCTATGTGTCTATATTTAATTTATGTTTCACTCACTGTGAAAATTTGTTTGTTTTTCAACAGGTCATTGATCCATCCTTATATGTGGCAAAAATAGAAGAAACCCAAGAAGTTGAAGACATCAACTTGAGCAAATAAGTGCCGATTTTGTGATTCTTCATCTCTTTGTATTTGTTTATGATGAACTAAATAATTTAATGAATTTTAATTTATATATATAATGTGAAAGAGTAAACAACAGTTTCGTATGTCACTGTAAATAACGCCAATCAAGTCGGCCATTTTCACCTGTGTGGATATGTGGTCTATTGGTGAATACAGAGGAATTGTGAAACTACATCCTCTAAGAACAATATTTTGCGTGTGTGTATGTGTGTGAGAGAAAGGTGGTGTGTACACAAGCAGGTGCATGCATGTGCAGGAATGTACACATCTGTTGTAGGTGTGTGTGCATAGGTGAGTTAGTGTATGTGTGTGCACATACAAGAATCGTTTCCCATATTTGTGGAAATAAATATGGTCACAGGTGTGAGTTACTTCATCTTAGATTTTTATACAATTTGTATAGGAAATGAAAATTGGAGGAGTTGACATTTCAGTGTTTGTAAACTGTAATTCATGTAGCTTTACAGTACCTATTGTATCGGGTGTTTTTTTCCTTCTTATTTAAGTTTCCTGCCTTTCCCTTTGTTTGTGAGTGTGTACGTTTGTGTGTGTGGATGTGCGTGCGTGCATGTTGTCTGTGTGTTTCATCATTCTTTCCTGTTTAATGGACACTTCTGTAAAACTTTAAAGATTATTTTGCAGATTTTGAACATCCTTTTGTAAATCATGTTGGTCTTGTGTGTTTAAAATCTTCCCAAACTTGGAAATTGCAGTAGTTTGGAAATTTATTTTTATAAAACTTCCGGAAGTGTAGGATATTTATGTGAAATTTGGTCTTAAGAAGTTTTGTTTTGAAGATGTTGCTGTTGCACATTATAAAGTGAAACCTTATGGATCTCTGTGAGCAGTAACAATTAGAATTTTCATTTCTACAATTCTAAATTGTTTGATCTGAGATTTTTTTTAAAAAATATTTAATGAATGGATTTCATATATAATTTACATGGAACTTGCTGGTAAATCAAATGGATATTAAATATTTTATAAACAATATAATAAATAAATTATAAACTTAATCATTGAATAAACATCTAAATTCAATGACTTTCCAAGGTGTGTGGGATTTTCCACAATTATGTAAAATACTTTTCATAGAAGTTGACACATCTTTTAATTGACATTTGTAATTAATCTATTTTTTGATGATAAGAATGAAAGGCATGTGCCCAAGATGAATTTCAGTTCTAGACATTTTATGTTTTGTAAATAATTTAATTTTTGAATCATCTTGGCAGTGTTTAAGAAGACCAGTAAAACGGTGAAGGATGTTGAGAGATCCATAAAATATGAGGAATTTCAGCTCTCCTCAAACCAGTGGGCTAATACGAAATGCATTCCTACAGGTAAAAGTGCTGAAAAATTCTCTTGCAAAGAGTAGCAAGAGATTTCATGAAGTATTCCTAATTATGTAGATATGACATGCAGCTATGTGACCATCGCCTTTGTTTGGTAATAAGAATTCTTGAAAGTGAACATTAATGAGCTGTTTCTTTTCATTAAATTTTTACTTTAATATATTTCAACTGAAAAGGCTTTCAGTGTGATAAATGGAAAAATGTATTGAATAGTTCGACATGGAAGCACATAAATTATTTCAAGCTGCGAAAAATTTTAAAAGATCTTTAAATTAATTTACTGATTATGTAATGTGAAGACAACATAAAAATTAATTATTTTGTTAAAAAATACTTTGTTCAGTTCAATTCACAACAAAATTAAGATTTTTTTTCAATTCAACTGTTTTGATTTTGTGCTAAATTTGTTTTCTGAATAAACGTTTTCGTCATTGAATGTGAATATTCCTATTTCTGAGCATTTATTCCTTTTTCCTTATCCTTAGATCTTAACACGTTTTACATTGACTTCACACATTGAGGGCACCTAGAAATAGCGGACGGCGACCCACAGAACAGGTGCACCGAGCGGGATACCGAACAGTCCTACCGCACCCGTACAATGGGTGCCCTAACTGCGAGACCACGCTGGAACTGCCGAGATCTGCATGTACGGCCGCTGCTGCGCGGCGAAAGGCACCTGCTCACCACTGCGACCCTGCCGCCATGGACGACAGCAAACCCTAGGACGAGGCTGCTGCCATGGATGTCGCTCTGGTGCCCATGAATACGTCCTCCACTGGTGTGCGACAAGCAGCCGATGGCGCGGGACCCGAGGACGAGGCGCGCGTAGCAGCGTAGAGCGACGCCTGGGCGAAAGCTCCCGGAAATAGCCACAGCTTCAGTAACGGCGGCCCCTGGAGAGTCACCCCCTTCCGCCGCCTCGTCACGAATGAGCAGCCCGCCCGTCCTATTCTCGACGTAAAAAGCTTAAACTGCGTAGGATTCAGTGGTCGGAAGAACTTACAGACGTAGTGATTGAGCTCAAAACTAATGGGCCAACTGCACACTGGACAGGGCCTCAGTTTGTCGCACTGAACGAAAAGTGCATCAGCGAGATTCAGGGATCCCTTCGAATAAAACTATTCTCACCACGGCCCCCGTACGCCGGCGGCACTGCATTGAACTTCAACGCCGGTTCAGAAACCGCGCGTCTACAAGTGACACCAGAGAAAGCTAATGCGAGCACTGACGGGGAAGTACAGCGTCCGCTGCGGCGTCCCTGGGAAGAGGTGGAGCACTTCACCGCCCTGTGCAGCCACATCCCAAGGTAGATTGCAAGGAGCTCTACCTTACGATGACGGTGATC
>JAHLJT010009006.1:0-20695 GCA_031308135.1 Acheta domesticus | reverse complement strand
GTTGGAAAGCCTCATCAACCCTCGAGCAGCCAAAAAGTCTTCAGTAGGAAGGTGTAGGAGGCCATGCAATGCATCTTGTGTCCAGAGCGTATGTCACTCTACAAAGTGCCCAATTCAACATGAGTGTACGGATCGCTCCAAAGGTGTGTCGGACAACAATCCCAGTATTAAATGTTTATTCAAAGGTGGGCCGGGCCACACCCGCCGCAGCGAAAACGTGTGGGTGGGGTAGAAACAACTTCCTTGCTGCATGACCAAGAATTTTAAACAAATAATAAAGATTTTCTGCTATAGGAGCAAATGATAATTGTAGTTTCAAAGCCAAAATTGGTAACTCCCTAAAGGTTCAGTGCAGAGGATTCCATAGGCAGGAGAAGAATGCATGATAGGTAGATAAGAAACTGAGAAAACTTTAACACATTTGGCATGTGGTGATTCAGAAAATCCTACTCGCTATTGCTACGGCCATAATTTATGTAAGAGGATAGCAAGGAATGGATGTACCCTCAAGAGCACTGTTAGATTCAGGGAGCGAGATCGGCTTTATACCACAGAAGCTCTGGTGCAGTTGCTAGGTATCCCTAGGATCCAAATGTAATTTTGCAATCCCACTCAGTAAATTATCTGAAATCAGGCTCAAATGGAAGGTTAACCTAACCATCAAATCTCGTGTTAGTGATTGGCAATCATCAGTCCCTTGTCTAATTGTGCCGTCAATTTCATCTAAAATACCTCAAAGCTCGATAGATGAACCAAAATTAGAATTCCATCACCATCTCAATTAGCCGATGGTTCTTTCCATTTAAGCAAACAAGGTGGATATATTATTAACTCTGCAATATCTTTGAAGTTTCAAGGCCAAAATTTCGACACCTAGTGAAAGTCCTGTCATCTTTGACACTGAATTAGGAGGCTGTAATAGCTGGGCAATTTCCAAAAATTAAACTGAGGCATGTCCTAATACAACTGTTTTTTTCTGCTGAAGCACAAAATGCACTGTTAAACAATGTAGAATCTGATATGCGAGGTATTTGGGAAGAGATACGGGCAAATGAGGCATCTCTGTCAAAAGGTAGAGGAAACAAATCAGTCCAGCGAAATTAATTTTTTAGAGACCACGCGAAGGTTGCCATCTGGGCATTTTTCTGTGTCGTTACCCTTTATGCAAGATCCTGTAGGTATTGGGGAGGTCATATCACATCGCAAGGCACTTCATGTTGTCATTAGAACAACGTTTTCAAAGGATGAGAAGCTAAAGAGGGACTATGTGGCATTTATGAGATAATGTATCTCTCCCTGGGCATGCTGAGGAATGCAAGGCAACAAGGAATCACTATCAACTCTTGTGGGATTTGACATGAAATAGCTCTGATATATCTTATAAAAATTATTGAATTGACTGCTCATTGCTACAGATCTGCTTATTCCTGAATATTTCCGAAACCAAATGTACATCAACACTTCTTGTTTTGGTTCACAAATAATAAAATTAAAAATTTTTAAATTACCATTATTTTTCAGTGCATGAGGAAAGTCTCTCTGCGAGTGGACTTGTGAGACTGCAATACAAATTATGCTGGTGACACGGACTGCAGCTTGTAAGAAATAAAAATGTAAATTGCAAACTCTCACTCGAACACATAACAGATGCTGTAATTGTTGTCCCTTTCACTTGTTTCCCAGTGATCTGGTTGCTAAGAACAAAAAAACAATAACCCAGTTTTAACAGGAGCCCCTGATTCCACTCGGTGTGGAGACTTTCCTGGCACATAGTACAATTACAATTATTTAAAATGGTAGGTCAAATCAATCTCTCTATTCATTTTTAGCTGATGATGTCATTTTAACCGTTATCACAAAATCTAATTTTTATTTCAAACATTTCTTCTCATTCACCAATTACAAAGAAATTGTAAGTATATAATAATAATAATAATAATGATAATATTTATGGAGTCACAAATACAATTTTAATCATGTGTGACGAGTTAGATATGATATATGGAGGTGCACATGTCTTGCTGATCTCCAGATTCCCTGCCTTTTATTTTCCTTTTCTCTTCCTACACACTATTATGAATGAAGGTTAATGCAGCATTTTAATTTAAGAAATAAGAAATGTTCTCTATAGATGTGAAAGAACTTCTATAGACATGAAAGAACTGCAAGCAATATTAAATTGTTATTTTGAATACACTGCTAACAATAATTAACCCTCCACTCCTATCATAGCTAAGTTTCTTCATAAATAGTTCCAAATTTGTATATATGTTCATGTTATTAGAATGTCAACAAGTAATGAATGAAGAAAATATAAGATTTAAGGATATTCTACAGGTTCCTAATCTGAAAGAAAATTTATTACTTGTTACAAAAATTGTAGCCAATGGATTTATAATTTCTATGAAAATGTGAAAACATTTTAATTTTATTAGGTCTTTAATAATTAACAGAAAGCCATTGACCCATGCTGTTAAATTGCACAGAGTATTAAATAGAAAATTTAATTTTACACAGATTAAAATATTCTTAATCTTTTTAACTGCTCTTACTATGGTACAAGCTACTTTAAGAGCTACATTTCTAGAAATGTAATAGAATATTCAATGTGCCTCATTCTGTGCATTACATCCAAAGAAATATAACCTGTGGACCTGAGGGAGACCAAAGATTAAGGACAAATTAAAACACAGCAAGGAAAGATTATGTATGTATATAATGTATGAAGGTGATGTACACAGTTGGTGGTGTATTGGAAATCAATTCATTTTCATAGGAAGCAAATTTTTCAAGAAGAAAAAGGATTATCTATGATGAATTGTAACATCAGAAATTCGGAGTGGTTAATCAATGGAAATTTGTTCATGAAACTTAATGTATCAGTTTATGGAGTAGAAAATAATAATAAACTGAAAAAAGAATGTGAAATGTGCATTGAAGGAAAAACAAGTTGAAATGGCTTTATAATTATGGAAGATGCTCAGTCTAAAGACATACTAGATTTATGTTGCAGGTTTTCTCATTTCTCTACAAATGGTTCAGAAAATAAGTTATGCATGAACTTAGTAACAACTTAGAATAAGGAAAGTTAGTACTAATACTTGCTAAGCACAAGGATAAGATATAGATAATTGTGGATTTTCAAGGTTCATCATAAGAGAGACCACATTTTATATAAAATAATACGTAGTAAGAATGCATTTTAAGTTGAAGCTAATGTGATTAATTATGTGCACTTATAACAAAGGTACAAGCTGGCATAAATCCTGAGAAGAATGCTGATGTCATATAAATTATTATTAAATGATGTACAAAGGAGATGTTTTTGAAGTACAGTTAAAAATAAGTATAAACTGTAAACCAATTGTGAAACTTGTATAAAGACTTATTGTTAAGACAAACAGAACCACGTTGCAGATCGTTCATTCGGATATACTAAACAAACCCATTGAAGTATTGGTGTGTAATAAAATATCTTTGGGATAAGGGTGATGCTCTAAATGCTTTTAATTCATTAAAGGTAAAATGTTTTTTAGGACGCACAAGGTAAAGGAGGTTGGATGCGACCCAATTAGTTTTTTATTTATTTTTGAAGTGACTGTTGTTTTGAGAAAACAAGTATTTTGCAACAATATTTTGTATACAACAATAAACAATAGACATCAAATACATTTTGAAAAACTAAAAACTCTTCTCTTTAGGTGAAACTCATTTCTAAAGATACTGTGTAGAAAAGCTACAGTTGCACCAAAAAGTCAAAAATTACTCCAAACTTTCTGAACAAACTATACGAAATATGTTTGGAACCAAAAAAAGTAAGATTTACTGGTTTTCAGAACCACACTCTCTTCCCAATTTCTAAAAAGAATATAATTTTTTTTCATTTCTATTCTGCTACCAACTGTAAAATGTTTTGAAACCTGGAACTGGTGGGAATAATTCTCTAAAAACTTTTGTTAACTTTTGCTGAGATATTAAAATTTATAACCCACAAAACTTAAAATAAAAATGTCACAAAATATCATATTTTAAGCACTGTCAGGGGTGCTTTAACATAAAACATATTTTATTTTTGTGTATCAAATATTTACTTGCATATTTTTAACATTTTTTTAAGGCCTGGAATATACTTTAAAGCACTTGAAACATTTTCATGAGAATTTCTACACTTTGTTTCTAAATCATACTAAAATAAAGAGCATTTCAAGAATTTCCTCATGTATGAGGCAATTTTGGGGATGCCTAAATACCATTACAGTATCAAAACTGACTTTTCACAACAACCAGCTGCCATCAGAATTGTTATTTTACAACTTATTTTGATCAAACATGATTGTGGTAAGAGCAAGGTGAGTTGTTTCCAACCCAATCAGTTCTATGTTCCAATGAAAATCATGGTCCTATAGATCATAACATGTACTCAAGTGCTGAAGCCACAAAGACAGGTAGACACTCAATGATACCCTTAAGAAAAAGGTAAGTTAAATTTCAAAAACAAATTTGAATTGGGTCATATCTAACCTGGTCCTTACCATTTGATGGTTAAAGATTACAAAACTGAAATACAGTAGATAATCATAAAAACGTTAGAGTAAAATTTGTGCAGTCAGATAACAGAAGTGAAAATAGCCCACTAATAAGAATTTAATGATTATCTTTAAAGTTGTGGAATAAGAAGGATATTATCATCAGCATATACTCTGCAATTACATTAAAATAAATAAATTATGTTTTGTTTTTCAAAATGGTGAGACTTTGCACTTATTTATAATAAGTGCTACTGTTTTATTATAATTACAATTATAATGAAACAATGGTAATAAATAAACAGAATAATAATAAAACAATTAATTGTATATATTTTGTGTATTTTAACATCAGTAACTTGTCACTTCACTAATTGGTTCCATAGAATTATAGAGAGTGAAAAAATTAAAATACAACAGTGATCTTTCTACATTTCAATCAATATTTATTTTAAAAAAATCAATCAGAGCAGTGGCGTAGCTTCAGTTGATGTCACCCCAGGCAAAAGTAATGGTATATCCCCCTATAAATTAAATATAAAAAGTATTAATAAATAGTTTATACATTATTTAATAAAAATACATATGCACATGACATTTATTTATAAATATATTAAACACTACATTTAATTCAGAATTGAAATATAATTTCTAAATAAATAATTTAAAATGAAGTATAATTAATTAACAAGTGCTTGCTTTTATAAAAATATGATTTTTAAATAAAGCATTAAAATTATATAATTCCAACTACAAAATTTTCGAATTGGTGTCACCCCTAATTTGGGGTCACCTGGGGCGGACCGCCCTCGCTGCCCCAACCTAACTACTCCACTGAATCAGTGCAAACGTTTTGAAACAGGTTATTATTTCATCATCAGACATTACATGCCATGAACTTAAAAAACAGGAAAATACAGATTGAAGCAATATCGTTAATAAGGTAACTTTGTTTAATGAAAAATAAAAACTTTTAAGTTGATGATTATGTGATTTTGTTATTTTATTTCTAAATTTTGAAGAACCTATGTCTGTCAAAAAACTCTGTGGCGAAACTTTTGGGATATGAATGAATAGTAAACATTTTCTGTTTTTTATGTATAAGAATAAAAAGAGAAGCATAAATTTGTTAGTATTTGCACAGAAAGTATATTCTGAGAATACAAATTCTATCAAGCAGCCGAATCAAAACCAGAAAATAATAACTAAGAAAAGTAATATTTCTAGAAGAAAAGCAAGACATTGAGAAATTAAATGATTTTAATACAGAAAGGAACAAGAAATTTGCTTCATTTTCAATGTTGCAATGTAATTAATGTAGAAAAATAGGAATCAAAGTGTGAAGTAGGATAGAATAATTAAACATCATAAGATATACTCCAAACAATAATGAGGTTCAGAAAGCAATGAATTAATTCTGTGCGAAGATGGCAAAATGATAAAATTCTCTTTATAAAAATGCCAACAATTTTAAGCATCAATGTGTCATGAAAAATTACTCTGTGGCTTTTGTCTTCTTGCAATTTGCCACCATTGTTTTTCATAAACTACAAGAGAAATGCACCTTTTTGCCTACCGTACTTCTAAACATTAACAAACAAGAGTTACTTATGTCATTTTGTGTCTCATCTCATGACAAAGTGACTTATATCATTTTTGCCATCTTAGCACAGAATTAATAACACTGTTTCAAGCTTGTTTTTTACAATAGTTCAGTGAATTCATCATCATCATCATTATTAACAACATTGGACTGCATCTTTATGTTCTTGTAGAATTAATATTTATTACCTCTTATAGAATAGGTTCTTAGCCGGCTCCTTTTGGTGGCCCAGAATACATTTTGAGATACACCTGCACTAGTTCTCTTTGAAAATTGAGATGGGTGATTGGCTGAGGAATGGACGTACTTGAATGTTGTTTTTTTCTGTTGTTTTTTCTCTTTTTTTTTCTTTTTTTTCTTTTTGGCCATACCTTTTCACATTAGTAATTGGATTTACTCCATAGATGCTACATGTGCTGCACAATTATCATTCCACCCACAGAGAAATATTCAGTTGTCCTTATCTATGGTAGAATGAAATGAAATGATAAGTTTTTTCACTTCACGTGTCTTACTGTTTTATCATTTCTATTAGTAGAGCTGTTGATTTCCCAAACATATTATCTACCTCACAATTAGCGGTTAGAAAATTTCCATGATATATTTCAGGTCTATTAAATATCCGCTAGAAGTGTTCAAGGACCAAACCTTCCATCTAAAATGCAAAGGCTTTTCCTAAATATATATTGCTTCAGACCACACCTGCCAATATACCTCACAATACTTTCATCGTAGGATGTCTGGTGAGAAACATTTTCTAAATAATTCCATTCCAGTTGATTGTGAAAAATCTGTTAAGCTCAAGTAGGTTAGAGAATTAGACCTGGAGGAAAAAACAAGATTCACATTTCACCCAGGAGGGGTGATATGAAAGAATTTGGACACCAGGCATAATTTCTTGTTGTTTTATTTAAGAAGAGCCTATTTTATATTTTATACTGTTGTGATTTCAGTATCCCGAATCTTTCATTTGAAAGATCCATTACTTGTCACATTATTCCAGGTTGTCTGTCAATTCCCAGAAATTATTTTCATCTCACAAGTGACTTTTTCCACAATTTGATACCCACATTGGTAGAATCCTAATCGGCACGATCAACTTTCAAGAGAACCAAACATTACTGATACTTCCTGGAATTGTCCAAACAATCAAGAAGTGCATACTGAAGTTTGTATTGCATTTGCCCTTTTCCATTCTGAGCTCAACTAATGGGATTGTCACAAGAGTTGATATCCAAATAGCACAATATTAGCATTCTGAACAAACACAAGAAGCAGTAGTTAAGAGAAAGGAAACTAAAAATACATAACGTGAAATTTGTTCAAAATATTTTAGCCAAAAAGTAGTATGGATAGAGAAAGCTGGAAAAGAGGAACCAAGAAACATCGTGAGATGTAAACGACTCGGATATATCTATCTATCTATCCATCCATCTATCCATCCATCTATCCATCCATCCATCTATCCATCCATCTATCCATCCATCCATCTATCCATCCATCTATCCATCCATCCATCTATCCATCCATTCATCCATCTATCCATCCATCTATCCATCCATCTATCCATCCATCCATCGATCTATCCATCCATCTATCCATCCATCTATCCATCCATCCATCTATCCATCCATCCATCCATCTATCCATGCATCTATCCATCCATCTATCCATCCATCCATCTATCCATCCATGCATCTATCCATCCATCCATCGATCCATCCATCCATCTATCCATCCATCTATCCATCCATCTATCCATCCATCTATCCATCCATCTATCCATCCATCTATCTATCCATCCATCGATCCATCTATCCATCCATCTATCCATCCATCTATCCATCCATCTATCCATCCATCCATCCATCCATCCATCCATCCATCCATCTATCCATCCATCTATCCATCCATCCATCCATCCATCTATCCATCCATCCATCCATCTATCTATCCATCCATCCATTTATCCATCCATCCATCCATCCATCTATCTATCCATCCATCCATTCATCTATCCATCCATCCATTCATCCATCTATCCATCCATCCATCTATCCATCCATCTATCCATCCATCTATCCATCCATCTATGCATCCATCTATCCATCCATCCATCCATCCATCCATCTATCCATCCATCTATCCATCCATCTATCCATCCATCCATCTATATCCATCTATCCATCCATCCATCCATCTATCCATCCATTTATCCATCCATCCATCTATCTATCCATCTATCCATCCATCCATCTATTCATCTATCCATCCATCCATTTATCCATCTATCCATCCATCCATCCATCTATCCATCCATCTATCCATCCATCTATCCATCCATCTATGCATCCATCTATCCATTCATCCATCTATCCATTCATCCATCCATCCATCCATCCATCTATCCATCCATCTATCCATCCATCTATCTATCCATCCATCCATCCATCTATCCATCCATCCATCGATCCATCTATCCATCCATCCATCCATCCATCCGTGTCTCTCTCTCTCTCTCTCTCTCTCTCTCTCTCTCTCTCTATATATATATATATATATATATATATATATATATATATAACAAACAGAAAACCAATACGGGAAAGTCTGTGCCATTCTGTAGCACCACTAGTTTGTCAAGTGATGTAATCTCTGCAGTTTCCTCCCCCTTTGCGAATACTGTCTGAAAATTTTATGTTAAGGTATCAGAAAAATTGTAGAATAAAAGTTTTTAACAGCTCTCTTCTTAAATTAAAAGGGATTAAAATGCTAGTAACTTGTTACCTTCTTAACAAGGAAAAAACATTAAGAAATAGCATTTAGCGTAGGAACAAACTGTGGCTCGAAAATCTAACTCTTGTTTTCTCGAAACTAAGATTTTTTACTTAAGAAAATTTCCCCCATGACCACAGATTGATTGCAATCTAATTTCTCTTCTGAATTAATAGCTTGTAATGAAATGACAATAATAAAAGAACTAAATGTTTGGGAAATTGTTCTATAGTAATCTATTGATAGAAATCTATAATTCGATTGAAAAATATTAGTTTCAAGCAAGTTGGCATTTACTTTAAAAAAGGATCTAAAATGTGGTGTAAATAATTTTATAGTCAGATTAGTAGCACCTGGCTTTGAACAAAAAATTTAACATTATTTGGGGACTCCTCTCCTAATATAAGGAAGACATTAAGGTACAGGAACAATAAAAATTGTGGAAATAAAATTCATGAGACTACACAAAATAATTTTGAAGGCATCTATGTTTGTGGATGAAGAAATTAATGCTTTAAGCACTTTATTTTGTGCAAGATATAATATGTTTGTTATGGAAAAGAATGCAATATGTTTTAAATCAAGTAATTACAAATGAATAAAAATTATAAAATGTGAAGCAATTGAGAATTGATCCATTTATTTATCCATGATTAAATAAGAAACTACCTAATTAATTTATGTATATTGGTCTGGATCCTTTTTAAGCTGGATGACATTTCACATATATTGACATTTCTATATAAAGTACTACAAATATTCTGTCGAAAGCGGAAATAATTTAACTGATAGAATGTTTCACAATTACAGTACACATAGGCAATGCCACTAATCAAATTAAAAAAAACAACAAACTCATAGATCTCTAATATCAAGAACCTTGATCTTCATTGGACATCAAATATATAATCAGTTACCGATAGCATTGAAAAATAGAAAGTCCTTGAATATTTTTAAACATAAAATAAATAATAATAATAATAATAATAATTTATTAAGTGACATATACAATTACAATCATGTATGACGAGTCAAAGTGATGTTTTGGGTGGAGATAGTGAAGTTACTTTACTGTCCAGAAGCAAAACAAGGGGCTATCTCAGCATTTGCTCAAAGGACCAGGGAAACTAGACAAAAACCTGATTGAGATGGAGTCATTACCCTAGGAATTATCCTACTACAATAGGTCAATAGCCTACTACAATACTTCTACAGCTAGATTAAGATATTACACAGTATATATTTATTTTTAATAACAAATTAATTTAACATTTCCAGATTGTAATGTTTAAAGTAAAAGTGAAATTCACTTGTTTATGTAATTTTTACTCCTACTACTTATAATCACAATCACCATTATAATACTACTACTACTACTACTAATAATAATAATAATAATAACAACGTATATTGAGTCACTTATACAATAATAATAACAATAATAATAGTATTAATAATGGGATAAGTATTTTTGTTTATATGTTGTTAATGGAAGTAGAGTTGTGATTTGTGTATTCCTTCACACTGTAGAACATGTTGTTAAGCAGGAAAGCTTTCAATTTACTTTTGAAAGTACGTATTGTGTTTAAGTCTTTAATATCATGGCCTAGCTTCTTGTAAAGTGTAATGCCCTGTATTAGGGTACTTTTTTGATAAAGTGTAGTTTCAGAGTGGGGAACATGTAGGTTATCCTTTTGATGAGTGTTGTAGTTGTCTACATCAGAATTTAGAGTAAAAGTGTCTTTGTTTTCCATGAGAATCTTTTTTGTGAATACCACTATTTCAAATATGTACATGCATGGTAGAGGAAGAATCCTTAGTTTATTGAACGGGGTTTGCAAGACTCCAGCTTATGAGTGCTGGTCATTGTTCGCAGTATTCTCTTTTGGATAATAAATGTGCGAGTGCTTTCAGGGGCATTTCCCCAGAAAATTATTCTGTATTTTAGGTGTGAGTGCACATTTGCAAAATACGTTGTCCGAAGTGTCTCAATGTTGGAGTTCGACCTGAGGGTGTATAGTGCACAGGCAAGATTTGGTGAGCTTCTTGTTGAGATTTGAGATGTGAGCATTCCATTTTAGGTTTTCTTCGATTTATTAGACCTAGGAAGGTGGTTTCATGAGCTATCGTTACAGGGCTATTATTTATGAACAACTGCTGTGGGAATTTTTCTTTGGTTCGACGATTCATAAAATTTAGAGAACTGTTTTGCTGGTGTTTATGATGAGATTGTTGTCTTGAAACCATTTTACTAGTGCATGCAGAGTTTTCCGAGTTTCTTTTTCTAATGATTGTTGTGTTTTTGCTTTGATGATTATGTTTGTGTCATCTGCAAACAATATTATTTTGTTGTTCCTTAAAACCAAAGGCATGTCATTTATGTATACGAGGAATAGAATTTGCCCAAGGATGGATCCTTGTGGGACCAGGCCAATGGGAATTTCCTTCTGATTGACTGCAACAAGTATGTCGTTTATAAAGGAGAAGATGGCTGTGTCTGTGGATCTATTACTCCTGAATCCATGTTGAGCATTTGTGAGGACATTATTTGCATTGAGAAACTGTTTGAGTCTATCGTTAAAAAAGCCTTTCCAGAATTTTTGAAAAACCTGATAGCAGGGAGTAGGTCTGTAGTTCATTGGGTCAAAGCTATTTCCCTTTTTAAACAGTGGTTTAATTTTTGCCATTTTGAAAACATCTGGGAATATGCCTGATTTTAGAGAATAATTGCAATTATGAGAGAGTGGTTGCACTATATATGGAGCACTATGTTTGATAAGAAAATCTGGAATGTTGTCCAGGCCTGCTGAGAATTTATTCTCCATTTGTCCAATGATTTTAAAAATTTAGAGGGCTTAGTTTCATATAAAAGTATGGTATTACGATTTGTGTGACACTGGTGTTTGGATGGTGCGTTTTATTGTTTAGAGAGTGTTGAGAGATTAATTTTTACCTATTTGTGAAAAGTGTTTGTTGAATATGTCAGCTATTTCTTGTGGGTCCTGTAAAGTTTGGTTGTTGTGGTGGAGCTCTATATTTTGTTTGTTATTATTAGATGGTGCTGTAGTCTTTTTTATAATATCCCACATAGCTTTTGTTTTGTTATGTGCATTTCTAATGTACTTCTCATTTGTCATAATTTTTGCTTGTTTGATTACTTTTTTTAGGATCGAGTTATATGTTTTGTAGTATGTAATGAAGTTGGAATTACATTTGTTAAGTGCCAATATTTTAAACATGTTACGTTTTCTTTCACATGACACTTTGATGCCTTTAGTGATCCATGATTTGGTTTTCTTATTTGGGATTTTTCCTTAGTTTTTTTGGAAAAATGGCATTGAAATGTCTTAAGTATATATTTATGAATGAGTTGAGCTTATCATTAGTATCAGTTGCCTTATATACTTCGTCCCAATTTTCTAATCTGAACAAGTTTGGGAATTTTATTATGTTTCCTTGGGAATAGTTACGCGTTTCTTGGTAAGTTGTCTGTTCAATGACTTTTGATTCTGTTTGAAATGTTAAAATCTGAGCAGTGTGGTCACTGAAGCCTGTGGTGAATGTAGTAACAGAAAAACTATGGTTATTTGCATCTATTATTATTTGGTCAATAGCAGTGCTACTATTTTTTGATATTCGAGTTGGGGTATTTATGGTTGTTTGTAGATTGTATGATTTGAGAAGGTCTTTAAACAGATTTTATTACTGGATTGCGAGAGGCAGTTTATATTGAAATCACCACAAATAATAATTTTATACTGTCTGCGATTTTAAGTTTTGTAAGAATAACTTCCAGATTTTTTAAGAAGATTTTTAAATTCCCCAGTAGGGCTGCGATATGTGCATACAACCCATGCTTTTATTGAAGTTAATCAGTGATGGATATTTCAGTCTTTTTCTTTTATGAGTGTGATTGGTGTAGAGTACAAAACTAATTGTGTCTTTAATAAAAATGCATGTCCCACCTTAGGCGTGATGTGAATTATTAATGTTTCTACATGAGCTGCTAGCTATAGAGAAGCCTGGAATATGTGTATTATCTAGTTGTTCTTTGGTCAGCCAGTGTTCTGGAAGCATAATATTGAAATGTGGTTGAGCTTCTCCTCAAGTAGTATTTCTATATCAGTAAGTTTGTTTTTCAATGACTGTACATATTTGGATATTAAAACATGATGGTAATGATAGAAAACAAGATAACTTCAATATTGCATTAAAACCGTTTGCTGTGTAAATTAGGTATGAATTTGTTTATGGAGTTATACATTTGTCTAGGGAATTATATATATTGCATCTCAGTAAATTTTCACTTATTTTATGTTTTAAGCCTACGTTTTTTTAAAAATTTTTGTATGTTCACAAGAAATTGAATTGTGAATCAAAAACAGAATAATATTAAAAACCACGTCACACAAAAAATACTACGTAGAAGTAGACAGATAATAAATTATAAACCCAGTAATGCTAACGATCACAACTGGTTATCAATGGTTAGTATTTCAAAGAAACTACAATATACTATATATTCTCTGTAAAACAATATGGTAATAATAATTTATTATTATTATTATTATTATTATTATTATTATTATTATTATTATTATTATTATTATTATTACATTCGTTTATCGATACCTCTTTTTTGGATTTTTTTTCCGATTCAACTTATCTTTTTTCCGGGGCTGACATCCACCTTCTCCGTACAGCTCCACCACAGCATGCGTCCCTGTCACGTCCCTTTGAGAAGAAAGGGGGGGGTGTTGCATCGTCCAGTCTTCAGCTCCTTCCGTGGCACTTCGCCCTCACATCATGTAACTGTGGCCAAAACCAACATGGCACGAAGCCGACTGCCTCAGACCGACTCTCCTGCCGAACTCCCTCGGAGCATCCAGCACTCTCCTCGCGGCCACCTCACGCCTTCAGCCACCCCTTCTTGCCGACCATCCCTCGCTCCTTGCTCGGTTCAGCTCAAGCGGTAAAGTTAGAATCGCAAAGTTGTCAAGAAATTTTGAAATTACATTTCTGGTTTGTTTTAAGAGTAACAAAATTCGTTTTATGGTAAGTTTTGAGCGATAAAAAAAGCGACAAATTCCCATGTAATTAATTTTTAATTTATCTGTGTAGTTTGATGGTTTTTTCTTGTTTCTGCGATGCCAACTTGATATCAAGTTAGCAGCATTTTGTTATGGCCAGTGTCAAATGAAGAGAGATCAATTTTTTTTGCGTAACAAATTAGCGACAAAAAAGCGACAAATTTGGAGATTAATTTCAAATTTTTTAGACAACTTTGCGATTCTAACTTTACTCGAAAAAAAAAGAACAGTTGCAGTTATACCTGATCCTTTATACTGTAACAAGGGAACGCATGTTAGTATATGCCCAACCCGGAGCAGTGTTACTGTTTCGTGACGGAGATTGTTGGAACGAAATGTTTGCATCATGAAGAAAACTTGTTGCACACCTCTGAATGAACCTTGTCACAGTGCGCGGATCCAGACTCCTCTTTTGGGAGGGGTCAGGTTAAGACTCAAATGCATATTATCTCGGAAAGGAGGGAGGGGACCGAATGTAATAACAAATTTTGACGTATGTTATTCGTACATCAGATTTACTTTATTATACTATAAATATATTAGAAATTCAATATACCAGTAATCACTTATCAGATATCAAGCAGGTTACAATTGTTACAATCCTCACCATATTCGCTGGGAGTGAGGCGGGCGTAACTTCGGAATTTTAACTGGTAACCTCAATTTTTGTTGCAGATTAGAATTCTGCCTACAAAAATATGTCAATTTTATTCGGTACATTTGTTTTAAAAAAATGAAAATCTATAATTTATCAACAATAAATTTCAAGTTATCAAAAATAACTTTCATTTGATGCAATATAAAAAATTTGTGAAGAAACGTATATGAGAGAGACATATAAATGTGTGTAATGAAAAAAGTATATTTTAATAAATTATTATAAGTAATAAATGCATGCCTATAATAATAAAATAATACTTTTATTTTTTCTCACAATTTTTTTCTCATTTTAAATTTTCCTTTTTTACATGTTTTTCGTTAATATTGCTCTTTTGTACATTAATAAATTTGCACCATATTTGAATCTCCTTGAATGGCGATTCTTCTATAACAATGTTGTAAACTTCATTATAAGTTTGGCGACAAGTACACCGAGACATGCAAAATAATAAATAATAATCTAATAAATTTAATTTAATGCAACAGTTAATATTTTTCAATTAACTGATCTGATTCGTTTTTGCATTGCCTTGGTGCTTTGTTTAATTAAAACCCAAAAAAAGTAACATCATTGCAATACTGTTCATCAAGAATGAGAGCTGTCAAAAATACTTTTGATACTCAGCGACAGCTAAACTTTCAAATAAGATATTTTAGGCGTCAGACTCTATTCTCGCTTAATAGCCGAACTAAAATTCTCTAGCCGGATTCGGACTCAGCGACTGCAAAATATTCAAAGAAGGTTCGTTTTAGCACTGGCGAAGCTGAAGGGTAATCTGGGAGCCTTATAATACCCAATTTTTTTAAAATAAATTCTGTCATTGTGTACCATTTTTCAATATTTTTGTTACCGAATCGTTGAAGAAAATTAAATGTATTCGACTTCTTTTCTCCGCCTACGCGCGAGGGAATAAGCAGGGCCGAAGAAATATACACTTTGGGACCGGTAGCTGAGCGAGGTGGAATAGACACCGGCTGGCTCTGCCGCGCATGCGCAAAACAGAGCGTACTTATCTCCTTTCAATTGCATTCACTGGCAGAGATCCCAGTTGCAGCCTAGGCTCTCGTAGGATGGGACTTGTACAGCAATGCACACCCACGTCTCAGAGGCAAATTCATCTCATCACCTGACGTTGTGGGAAAATAGAGTTGTTTATGTGCCGTTTGTGAATTTTTGTTAGTTGTTTTCTGTACGAAACAATAATGAAAGCTAAAGATATAGTGTTGCACACAATGTCCCATTGACTATGCGCCAGTCTCATAACTTCTAAACGATTCACGATATCGAAATGCAGTTTTCGCTCAACAATGCGGAATCACGAAGTTAAGTACTACGCCATAGAGATAGAAATAGTAGCGATAACGTAGTAATATACCGTGTTAGATATGAAGATTGAAAATCCTCATCAAAGTAGACATGACTATGAATGAACTTTCAGGGTGAGAATTATTGAAAGATACAAAATTGTATCTTTTAAAAGTTTGAAAGAGTAGTGACTCAGATGGACTACGTGTTTCACGATTTTGACAACTTTCATTTATTGAATGTCTGGACGAAAAGCAGTTTTCCACCTACAAGCGTCCTTTCGTTCAGAAAAGTTTCCTTTCTAATAAAACAATATCGATTCTTGACAGTGAGCAGCTTCGAAATAAACTGACAATGTTTACATTAATAATGCAGAATACATGCCTGCAGTTTTTTTTCTGAAGTATTTGTTAGACAAGTTGGTACAGAAAAAATATCAAGAGACGGTTCGGTTTGTACAACTCAAACCAACTTTCCCTTTATATATAGCATTATGTGAAAGGAAAACGATTACATTAAAGAGTTAAGACATTCTTGAGCAATTCCGTTGGAAATTAATTGTGCAGAAACGAAAGCTTTAAAGAACACTTTATCGATGTTTTTGTTGAATAAAAAATGATGAATGGAACTAATTTACAAAAAAATGTAAGATAAGATTTTCAGAATACCCAACTGCATGACTCTAGCTTCGCCACTGTATTTTAGGCGTCAGACACTATCTTCGCTCATCAGCCAAACTAAATTCTCTTACTCTAAATCTTTTTGACTAAACTTTATCACTAACCCCTGTTGATATCCTTAACTTACGTTCTTACAAAACCAGAACCGACATCAGACTTCAATGATCAAATTAGGTTCGCCGTTACAGATTTATTTATTTATATAGTAAATAAATAGTAGTAAGTATAGTAGTAAAAATATAGTAGTAATAGTAGTAAAAATATAGTAGTAAATATCTGAAAATGTCTCGGCCAGTCCCGATTCTGTAGGGACACTGGAAAGGTTAAATGTTTTAGATATGTTGATGTTTATCACAAAATTTTGACGGTTCATCATTTGGGGGGAGGGTCATGACCCCCGTGACCCCCCTTGGATCCGCGCCTGCCAGAATAACCCGGCTACGAGTTGCATCCGTATCGGAGGAGCAAGCTTCCTATTCGGTATAAGCGTGCACGCTGGTTGGAGGAGCCAGATTACAGTCATGGCGTATCCGGGCGATACTGATAAGGAGCCGGCCTTCCGAGTCGGCGCATTGAGCAATACTGGTTGAAGGATCCAGCCGTCCGTTGCCTTATTTCAACATTCCTTATGGGTGTAGCAAGTTACTGATCGTTGGCGTATGAAGGAATGGATGTCCATGGGAATAAGTTATGCATAGTACCTGCTATTAATACAATATTCATCGTATACTTTTGACCCAACGACAGATGTATACATGTAACTACACAACCAGACATCGCAAGATAATATAATTTCACTAAAAAATACTCCAAAGGCCTCAAAGCTTACATTTTGCAATCTGATTGTTATGGGGCTTTATATAAGCATCACTAACATCTGCATTGTTCAATAAATTAAGTTATATATTGTAGGTACATATATAATGAATATACCAAAACAGCATGTACCTAGAAAAAAATATTATTCAAATACAACATTAAAATATTTATTTAGTTGAGTAAAATGTGTAAACTATAACATAATTCACAATATATTGACACAAAACTAAACTGCAAACAAATAACATAAATTGATGTATACATGTAATCAGTAATGCTAGTCTGGATTAATAAATACATTAATGATTAAGCATGTTTTAGGGATCCCTGTCAGTAATTTTTGCAATGAAATGAATTAGCAAATTATATTATCGGTCCAAAAAAATTTAAATTTAATTAATATTTTTACTTTCCTGTATACGTACGTATACACGGAGTGATACACGTAGTATAGGGAAAGTTATGTAATGCTGCGCGAAAAAATGGCCAATTTTCGGCGGAAAAAAATTAATTGCCGGGCCGTGAAAACGAATAAGTGGATAAAACCAGTTGCTAAATTAAGAAAAAAATCCCCTAACACGTGGTGTGGTCAAAATCCATGATTTTTTGCTTCTTTATACTTAAAAATCGATTGACGGCATTCCGTCCGTCTGTCCGTCTGTGGTCAACGCTAGCTCCTAAACCGTTCGGTCGATTTTCTTCAAAATTGATATTCAGCAGTCGATCTGATTCTAGTCGAAGCTTTGTGATTTTGAAAAAGATTCTTTAAAGTTTGGGGGTACTTTATATCAAGCCCCCCGGGGATTTTCAACATTTTCTCAAAAACGGCTCCAAATTTTTTCTTTAATTTTCTTGTATGAATATAGGAAAATACACTTTTTAACATGGCATAGGTCCGATTTTGACGTACAGCTCTGAATTTTCGAAAATTGTGAAAGTTTGAATTTTTTTCGGCGTCTTTCTCCAACTACAAAATTGAAGATAGAGATTTTTTCTTCAAATAAAATTTGTTCTGCATATTGAGTTCTTTAATAAAGGTCATGTAAATGTTTTTCACAATTTTGGTAGTTTTCGTGCAATATTGCGTGCAATATGTGCAATTTTAAAAAATTACAAAAACAAAATTTTCTCAAAAACGGCTCCAAAATTTTTCTTTAAACTTTTGGTAGGGATAGTGGTAAATGTACTTTATCAATGACATTGAAGCCATTTTGGTCTATCGGTTGGTTTTTTCAAAAATTACAAAAATGTAAATTTCTTTACTTGTCTCTCACGTCGATAATATTTACATTATCGGCGATTTTTTTACATTATTATATTTACGAGTATATATGCTTTAAATAATGTCAAGTAAAGTTTCTCGAAAACACTACCGTTTTCTGTGAAAAGTAGCTCAAATTTCGGCATTTTCAGAAATGCTCAAACGTCATTTTCTCGTATATGGCTGCAATTTTTTTCTTGAACTTTTGTAACGGATAGTGCTAATTACACTCATTAGTATAGCGTGAAGTTTATTTTGAGTTTTTTTTGTTTTTTTCAAAACTTATATAAATGTAAATTTTTGAAAGATCTCTCACATCTTTAATATGCACATTATCCGCAATTTGTATAGATGATTATATTTGTGAGTGTGAGTGCTTCAAATAATTTCAAATAAAGTATTTTGAAAACTCAACAATTTTCTGTGAAAATGAGCTTCAAATTTCGCATTTTTAGTAGTGCTAAAACGCCATTTTCTCTTAAACGGCACATAATTTTTTAAAAAAAATTGCCATTTACGGCTGGGTTTTTGTGTTCTTTAATATTCTAAAATTAATGTTTCTGTTCTACCAATAGGAAACCGAAAAATTAAGAAAATGACAAAAAATGTACTTTTGGCGATGATAGATGGTAGCTGGCAAGAAAGAGTATGTGGCAATTCCGAATAGCTAGCGAAGACCCAGGAAAATAGAAAACTAATACGGGAAAGTTTGTGCCATTCTGTTTCTGTTTTTTGACAAATAAATAAATAAAATAAATACGGTCATGCTTAATTTTTTCAAAATACGAGTAGTTTTTCTTTAATTTTGTGACAAACGTAATAGGCCGCTGTAAATTTACTGCGCTTCGGACAGCTGGATGCGTCGTAAATTAGAATGTGCAATTTTGTATATTATTTCTTTCTTCGTTTCTTACATTCGAACTTTGTTATAGACTTACACATTAATATTTTAGAAATTGTTGATTTTGAAATATTTGAAATAAGTAAAAAGTATTAATAGCTCTCAGAATAGCGACAATGCAGGGTCTGCAACAATGGAATTCACTTTGCGCTCGCGAATATCTGTGAATTAGTGTCATTGTTGTGACCTAATGGAGGTGTATGAAAAGGAGTTATAATTGTCTAATTTATGTTGATATTTGCAGGCAAATGTCTAGTTTTGTACCAAATGCTGTACCATTTGTAGTGAGTAGAGAATTTGTTGCATGGTTTTAAAATACTCTCCCCTAATCATGGCCCAATGGAAGGCATTTCTATATTTCCAGGGTATCAGGCTTCTTTTTCCAATACAGGGTTACAAAACTGTTGCATTCTATTTTGTGAAGTTGTAGACTTCACATAGTTCTGACAACACTGCAATGGAAATAGTGAGTTCCAAGCGAAGATGTTAGTAGCGCATAAACTGCAATATTACAGTACTACTTAGCTGTTTCCTCTAATACGGGAAAGTAAGTGCTGTTGTAGCACCACTAGTTTCTATAAAGGATGAGACACTGATGTTGTCTGGTATCAATGTATTTATTTAGAGCTAAAAGATCTTTTTCGATAGCTTAGCTATCATCATCAGAGCTATCTGAAAAAATTACAAAATTTTGAAACGAAAGTTGCATTACAAAAGGTTATTAACAAAATTAAGTTTTTCGTAAAAAATTGTTGGTGCCAGAGGCGTAAGCAAGATGGATCGTTACCCTACAGCTTCGTTTTCCGCCCAGAGGCTGTAAGGTAACGATCCAGCTTGCTTACGCATCTGGCACCAACAATTTTTTTACGAAAAACTTAATTTTGTTAATAATCTTATGTAATGCAACTTTCGTTTCAAAATTTTGTAATTTTTTCAGAGAGTGTAGTGTTCCAAGGGTGATATAATGATAACACCGGTGTCGTATTTACGACATTGCTTACACTTTATTAACTATACACAGGGCCATCTTTAGGCACAGGCAGACGTGGCTCGTGCCTCAGGGCCGCCATGATC
>JAHLJT010009005.1:0-22312 GCA_031308135.1 Acheta domesticus | reverse complement strand
CCCGACAGCAAAAAAGTAGACAATCCTTGTTCCAGTAAGTATTAAATTACTTCTCTTTACACATTGTGTAATCAGAATTCACATTTTGTGCTTTCTTGATAACGAAATATTGGTTTAAGTCGAAACGTCACAGAGACTATCTCTCTGCGAACAACGCCAGCGGGTAAACCACAAGCAGGATTTTCATCAAAATTGATATTCCTCGATCGATCTGACTGATGTCGCCGTCCCTTGAATTTGAAACCGTTGTTTTAATGTTTGGGGGTAGTTTACAGGAAGCCTTAAGGACATTTTTCATTTTTCTCAAAATAGCTCCTCTTTTTTTTTATTAAACTTCCTGTTAGGATAGCGTGAAGACTGTTTTAAACAAATGGCATAGGTTTGTTCCTTTCTAATATCTGAATTTTCGAAAATTGCAAACGTTCACATTTTTCGACGGTTTCCTACAACTACAGTTCTGAAGATAAAGAATTTTCCTCTTAATAATATCTGTTGTTGAAACTTACATCTTAAAATGACAACATACGCATTTGTTTCAAAATACGAGTAATTTTCAAGTAACTTTCGTGAAATAAAAGCAATTTTAGGACACGATTTCCTCAATAACGGTCCAATTTTTTTTAAATTTCAACTGTTTTTACGGACAGTACTACATGCTCTAAATAACATAACATAAGAGCTATTTTGATGCATTCTTTAGATTTTTCAAAAAATACACAAAGGTAATTGTTTTTTTAAATATTTCCCACGTCACTAATATTACATTACGAGCATTTTCTGTACATTACTTCATTTGTGACATGTGTTTCCAATGATTTTTAATGAATTTTCTCGAAAACTCCAAACTTTTCTGTGAAAATGAACTCAAAATTGCGCGTGTTCAGAAACGCTCAATTTCACATTTTCTCAAGAACGGTTCCAAATTTTGCAATGAAAATTTGCATATTGGACTATTTTGTACTCTTTTGTAATATTCTTGAAGACATTTCAATTCTACGATTAGGAAACCAAAAAATTGAGAAAATATAAAAAATGTCGTTTTGGCGCCGATACGTAGCAGCAGCAAAGAGGGTGGGGCAATACCAAATAGCATGGAGCTATGAATATATAATCATATATGAATATACATTGCCAAAAAAGCTAGCCTACACCAAAAAAGCTAACCAACACCAACAAAACTAACTTAGTGCCACAAAATCTGCCATTCTGTAGCACCACTAGTTTCTGCTTTGAATCCCGAGTTATAGCTCGTCCAAGCAAAGAATGAAGGAGGGCGACTGCGGCGCGTCGTAGAACTAACAGTGTAAACATGGGTCTGTACAGTCAGTTTCGCTAACAAAAGTTGCGAGGAGCGTGAAGCGAGTTGTTTATCGGTGTAGCTTTGGGAAATATGAGTTCTACTCGAGGTGTGACACTTCGCGGGTAGGCAAGATGACTTGCATATTATGTTATAAAATTTTGTGATAGTGAAAAAGACGGACCTAAAATACCTCTGGGAAGCGCAATCAAACGCAACGAATCATCTAGTGACACGCACACTCTCTCAGACAACAGCCAGAAAACTCACGACTTCAGAGACTGATACTTCCTCAACGGAATCAGCTGATGAAATGTAACGTCATAGACACATTTTGCAAAATTTGATTTTTGTCACGTTAAGTTTATTTATTTACTGTTAACCTTCTAGTACACGAATGCATTATTTTTATATTGAATTTTTCTGTACTTATTGAATTTAAACATTTTCTATTCTTCATTTATCTTTTTTCTACACTTTATGCGATTTGTTAGGTAGGTATGCAATAAAATACCAAAACATTAGTTTTACTGGCATAAGTATCTAAAATATTCTTCATTATGATGGTACTTCCTTTTTACATAAAAAATAATTTGATTTGGTATATATTCCGAGAAACTACTTAAGTTAAATGATATATATATATATATATATATATATATATATATATATATATATATATATGAACATTTCATTACAAATTTTCTGCTCATCGAAGGAATTCGATCAAAATTTTGAATCATTCTGTAGAGAAAAATAAAATTTGGTTTTTTTTCCAATGTAAGGTGCAAACATATCCAAATACAGTTAAAATATTTATTGGAAAGATATCAATTTTGTGACGAAATAAATTGCGCTTTTTTTCCGCAACAGTTTGGCATGGTCCAATTTTTAATTAGAATTGAGTATCTTTAATTAGAGTTGAGTATCTCTGTCTCTTTCACTTCGGCTGTAAACAGAGAGTGGCGCGCTCCTATAAACATCATTCTCAACTTGGTCGAGTTATAACACATTATAATCTTGTGTGTGATCATCCAAGCGAATGTTTGTCAATGGCAAACTACAGAGAATAAACAACCTGAACCTTTATAATCGTAATGGATGCAAACATAAAGAGCTCCTGAAAATCAGAAAACGTTGACCAATTTCCTTTGAATACTAAGGACTCGCACAAAACAAAAACGTCTGCTTTGGCGTTGCGCACTTGCGTGCACTTGTTTTTGTTTCATTAGTCAATATGTTTACTCTGTGAATGTGTACATTGCATTGTTTTGTGAATACAAACAAGCACTATTAGTAGCATACAAGTATTAAAATTATTCGAAACGTTTCCGTAAAACCGCGTGCAGAAATGAGAGAGAAAATAAGCAATTCCATGCCCAAAAATAGAAAGAGAAAGAAACAAATAAATAGGGGAAGTGTGTGTGTAAACATTCCCACCTGTTCTGCTGTAAAGGAAATTGTGAACTTTCATTTCGCAGAGATGACAAACCTTTAGTAGACTTATTGTAGTATTTATTTATTTGTTTAGTTAACTTAATATGCTCATTAATTTCATGAAAATTAGTTGATTATCATTAGTAATATCACAGCACTTTGAGTGATATTCAATGTAACTATTTCACGAATTAAGACATTACATGAATCGAATGGATGATTAAAATCACCGGAATAACGAAAAAGAGGACAATTATTCAAAATTGCTAGCCGAATATGTGAAGCTCTGTGTTATCACTGCCTCCTGGTATAAGTTATAATCAAGTAAAATATGAATAACAGTTTAATGCAGAACATGATTTCAAATATGTTTCGATATTATGGTATTAAACTATCAAAAAGCAATTATAACAAAGCTGCTTACAAGATCATTATTAAAAACACAATTATTAAAGTTGTAGGATATTGAGTTTTCCATGTCTTGGTATTCCGTGGAAGTATTTGAAATGGAAGATGTACAAGCCGACTTAGCAGCAGGATTCGTCAGTTTCGAATGGATTGAACTTACGTGTGTACCCATTAAAGTATTTTCCTGAATAATTTTGGTTGTAACGTTCCACATGGTTTTGATGGCATATTCTTTGTACTCTTCACCATCTAATCTTCGCATATTAATTGTCTAAAATATGTGTAATTACTTCATTTGTAGTTTGTGCGGTCAATTTGTATATTCTTTCTTCGCAAAATTCTTGAAATTGCTACCTCACACTTTGTCTGTTTCTTTTTCTGTTTTTCGAAACTGAATCTTAAATAATAGATTAAACTTTACTAAAACGACAAATTTTATTTTAGCGATGCTCACAAGCTATTATGGATCTAAAACAATTGCTATCGTAATCTTAAAAGGGTAAACAAAGTGATTACAGCGGAGTGCAAATGGGGAAACACAGTGATAATCATATGGGGATAGACATCTGGAATTCGTTTAATCTCTCTCTCTCTCTATATATATATATATATAGAGAGAGAGAGAGTGAGAGAGAGTTTTATTTATATATATATATATATATATATATATATAAATAAAACAGGATGTTGGTATGTATATAAGAGCAAACTCCAACACCGTTGGACTGATTTCCATGAAAGTTGCCACTTCTACGTGTTTTTTCACCGAGAAGGTTTATGTGTTGTTAATTCTGTTGTAACTCCACTATATAGCGCTACATATTCACTACATATCCACTACATATTCACGTCCAATGCAAACAGCAACACACTCGGCAGCATTTTGAATCTGAATCGTTAAATAACTCCTAAACGAGGCGTTCTAGGGCCTTAAAAACTAAAATTTTGCCTCAAAGAAACGTTTCTCACACCGTAATCTACAGAATAAACTATTCCCGAACATTCTATTACATTTTTGCTGGTACGCGCTTCCCGATATCACCTCACCTGCTTAGAGACGTGCAAAATCTTCAAGTAAACGGGAATGAGAGGGACGGAGAGCGGCAGAGACAGAGTCACAGAGACAGACAGGGGCAGAGTGAGGGAAGGAGGGAGAGACAGTGAGAAACGGAGATGGAAGGGGAAAGAAGAAGATGAAGGGCAGAACAATGTCTGACGGGTTTTCCTAATTTGAATATATTGTTGCTTAGCATTGGTTACTTACGACACGGTAGGCATGAGTGAAATAGTCACTGTTTATTGCACGCGTGCAATTAAAAATTCACCATTACCTATTAGAATCAGAAAAAGGATCAAAATCATTTAATTAATTCACTATAACACAGACGTGGCCAAGGTGTTTCTAGTTGGCTACGAAACATGAATAAACGCCAGCAAAACTGTGTCAGAAGTGACTCTTTTTTTTTTACTTTCTAATATTTATTCTCAGGTATTCTCTCTCATACCTGTTTTCACTTTGCATGTGAAGTAACGCGTGCATGGTTTGTCATGTTTCTAAAATTTCATCCGGAATATGTTCAATATCATCCGTTTGCAAACATTTGTTTATTCTCTAAGACATTGTAGTAATCATAAATGGACAATGCTGCGCCCAATAAAATACGTATTTTTCAGAAGCAATACGGTGTCATCAAATCTATGCCTCAAATGGTAAAGATGTTTTTGATTTTCTCAAAATTTAAATTATTCTTAAATTGAAACGAAAAAAATATTAAAGTAATGTGTGGATAAAGGGGTATGATTGCACACGTGTTAAACAAGAAAACTCGCTCCTATCGTCGGTCGTTTTTTGAGCATATCACTCAATTATACCCCTCTTTATCCACTCATTTCTGTAATTACTATAACGTCCAGAAATATGTAACAACTTTGTGAAGTACTATGGGGAGAAGTGCAATCTGTACACGGTTTCTTGAGCTCTGGATCTCTGTTCTAACTCAGAAATATGTTAGTGCAATTAGGAATGCATGTAGCAAGGAATAGATTTGAAAATAATGGTTTTGGCTTGAATCGATAAGAAAATATGGCCTCCCATATAATAAAATCTATTTGCAAAAACAAATCAGCAATATATTTTGGCTATTCCCCCCCTTATCAAGCCCTTCGTAACAGAATCGACTTTGCGCCGCGAAAACGTAGAGAATGATAATTTGAATAACTACATTTTCCACTAAGCTCAAGCAAACGTGCACGGATAATGAAGCTACACTTACGGCAAAAACAAAACAGGGAACTACCTCAGAATTTGCTCAAATGATGAGGAAAAATCTGATGATGTGGTTCATTGACCCAGAAGCTGAGATACGATACTCGTTACAGATGTGACGTCGTGGGTTGGACAAATCACAGACAAGATGGCTTTGGTATATACATTGTTTATTTACGTATATGTACATACATAGGTGCCGTACCATTTACTACAGGAGCGTTTGCTCCCCTTTAGCATCCTCTAACTACCAACGCATTGGCACATGAGTCTGGCGCTCATACCTGCAAGCTTGCGGCCTCCCACGCACGCTCGCGTCTCGCGAAGGTCTCGCGACGAAAGTTTGAGGAACAATGCTGGCCCTTTTCAGAGCCCACCCGCCTTTATAGACTCGCTGTGACCGCGTCGGCACCCCCGGGTGCGACTGCCCGGTCTGCGATGCATCTGGCACCAAGTCGGACACCATCCCTCCGGATCTGCACCCTGGGGTTTCGCCCCCGCTTCTTCCGGCCCTTTTGTGATGCATTCAACACGTGTTCATTGCAAGTGTCCACGATACCCGCTGTGCACCAAGCTGCCGCTGTTTCAGTAGCGGACGCTACTCAGACATATTTCGTCTTTTAAAATTATAGTCCAATTGGTAACTAATACTATAAATATCATTGTTAAAACCAATGTTTTTACAGGCAAAGGTGGCTCAGGGCATCAACTTATGCCACTGCAATGCCTCTGAGCGCGAGCTCCTAGGTTTTGAATGCCGATGGTGGTAGGATTTTCGACACTAGCTATTAGACAGCTAGGTCAAATTTAGATGCTGTCTGGAAGAGAATTCTAGCGGCCAGCTGCTTAGATAGTTTTCCGTGGTTTCTCCGATACATACCAGGCGAATGACGGAGCATTACCCTAACAAACGGGCCACGGACCACACGCTATCTTTCCTTCCTATTCCTTGATCTATCTTACTTACATTCACACTTAAATGCACACTACCACTCATACCGGCAGACCGTTCGGAAGCCTAGAGCTTGTCGCGGCTGGAGCGTTGCCTCGCTGGTGGGGGGAATACCTGGGGGAATACCTGGAAGGGGGAAACCCCTCTAGCCGTCGGTAGGTCGGCGTCGGATCTAACCATCCAGCGGGAGAAGACCGTCACCTCCCGAGGAACAACATTCACTAAACTTACGGAACTAGCGACCTTAGTCGTTGACGCGCCCGGAATTACTAAACAACCCACCAACCCTAACAAACGGGCTACGGACCAAGCGCGAACTACGTCCACAATTTATTTAAGAAATTATTTCCTTCGCGAAGCCCAGTAAAAAAATTACTTAACTCTATTTGCTTTTAAAATGTATTGATACATTTCTGATTCACTGCGTTAATGAACGTCTCGCTCACACGGGCACCAGGGAAAACCGGCCAGCCGCACCCAATTCCGTCCCTGAAGGTAGCCCCCAGCGACAGCGACGCGTGGACAAAATGCACACTTTCTTGCTGCCGCTTCCTACCTTCAGCCTAGTTGGTCAAGAGTGGAAGAATGGGAATAAATTACTGATTATAGCCCAAAACAGTTTTTTTGTTTGTTTCATTTGGTTCACCTGATTTGTGGTTGCTTTTTACCTCGGGTATCACTGTTTATTTTAAAAAACTCCAATATCCGGATAAAAATGGTTTTGGTTAAGTGATAAATTAAAAGAACACACAACTGATTTTTTGAATGTGGTTAATGAGGAAGCACTGCAACAAAATAATAAAAATAAATTTTAAGTTGTATTTTTCTGTTTATAGTTTCTTCTGTATTTTACTGTTACTATATTCATATTATTATACTTGCATACGGGAATGCAAGTATGCAAGAATCGAAATGTTGCATTCAATTACAATCGAATGTTTGTTTTGTATTACACTAGTCTGAATACATAAACTATATTGCTTTCGACACACTGTAAATAATAAGTTCCGTGCTGAATGTCTTTAAATTTACAACAACAAAAAAAAAACATACCCACAATGAAAAACCGGTTATTTTTTGGGTGATTATAACCGACAGTTTGAAAGGAATGGGAAAGAAACGGAATAACTTAAACCGGTCATTTTTAAATAACCGCCAACTTTATCCGAGTGTCGCTTGCAATGCAATGACCCGTCTGCAATGCAATGAGAACAAGGCGTCACCTCGCTCCACAGCGGGCAGAGATCATAGCTTTCAGATTAACTATGTCCACTCCGTAAAAAATATTCCATCACCTAATAAAATACTTTACGAATATACATAACTTTCTTTATACTACGTATTTTATTCCGTATATACGTACGTATACGAGAAAGTAATAAATGGAAATACGTTTCAAATACATTTCAAAGACATTGCGTATTTTCGCTAGCAAAGAGTAAAGAAAGACGATGTTTATGGGGAACATTTGTTAGAAGACAGTGGCTGCATTTGTTTCCAGTATTAAGAATTTGCCCCCTCAAAATTATACATTGCAAACTATAAAATTACTTAGGCGCTGCTGAAGGCACGTGTGTAATGATCGAGCGGTTCCATGCGAAGATGCTTATGGAGGATGTTCGGGGAGAAGAACCTGCAAGTTTACAATATAAACGAAAGAATTCATATCCATACAGTTCCGGTATCTTTTATTTCAAAGAAATTGGGAAACTTTTGGTATAGTGCTTTATGTAGAGAGGGGCATTATTCTGTAATTTATTAATTTAACCGGCATTTATCTTTTTTAAATAATTGAACATACCAGTTAAATGCCCATTTTGCTTCCACATCCAAGTATTCATACTACACAAAAAGGAGTTTCCAAAGTTGACATTCATGTTTTTGAATTTTCGTTTTATGAATTTTTGCAAATTATGTCCTGAAACCACTTCCACAATGCATGCTTTAGTATTTTGGTCGATTCTGACATCAAATTCTTCCATTCGTTGATAGGAGACATTTAGATGTGACATGCTTGAAATATGAACGAGTAATGCTGTAAATACCGTCTGGTAATACGGCTTCGTAACCTAATTTCTAATTCACTGTATACACGAGCTGTAGGACTTACATCTGGAGTCTGTTAGGGTGTTTTATTGCATTAATTAATTTATTTCTGTTAATTGGTTACATTCTTCATGTACCTTTCCCGTGGATTGATCACGTCCCACTTAGTAGAAAACAGTTCGAGAACCCTGCAGAGAGTTAGCAGCTTTAAGGCTCTGCTATCGTGGGGGCAGGTGGGTGCGGGCGAGAGGGTGCGGACGAGCGAACGGGTGGATGGTTGTGGGGCGGGCGACCGGGTAAGTGGCCGGGTGCGGGCGAACGGGTAGGTGGATGGGTGGGTGCGGGCGAAAGGTGTGGGTTGTCTTGGTGCAGCTGAATGGGGTGGGTGATTAAGTGCGGTCCAACGGAGCGAGTGGTTGGGTGCGGGCGAACGAGCGGGTGGCGAACTAGGTGCGGGCGAGCGGGTGGGTGCGAAGCGAGCGGGCGGGCAAGCCTTCGCGAAGGCGGGTGCCGGCGGGCGGGTGCGAGCGGGCGGGTGCGGGAGGGACGGGTGCGGGCGGGCGGGTGCGGGCGGGCGGGTGGGGGCGGGTGGGTGTGGGTGGGTGGGTGGGTGGGGTGATTGGGGGCGGGCGTGCGTGCGTGCGTGCGTGCGTGCGTGCGTGCGGGCGGCGGGGCGGCGGGGCGGTGCGGGCGGGCGGGCGGGCGGGCGGGCGGGCGGGCGGGCGGGCGGCGGGCGGGCGGGCGGGCGGGCAGGCGGGCGGGCAGGCTGACAGGAGGGCGAGCGAGCGGGTGCGGTCGAGCGGGCTGTCGACGGGCGGCGGGTTCCGGAGGGCGTGGACGGGCGGGCGGGTGCCGGCGGGCGGGTGGGTGCAGGGGAGCGGGTGGGTGATGGCTGAGCGGGGGTGGGTGAGGCGAGGCGGGTGGGTGCGGGCGGGCGGGCGGGTGGGTGCGGGCGGGCGGGCGGGCGGGCGGGCGGGCGGGCGGGCGAGCAGGCCGCCGGGAGGGAGGGAGGGAGGGCGGGCGGGCGCGGCCGAGCACCGGCGTCCTCAACCCGAATTCCGGTCGGCGCGCTCTGAGGTGCAGGTGCGCCGCCACGCCCCGCGGCCACACTCCACTTGCGAAACGCCCGCGCGATGCCTATCGCCCGCGGAGGCGGCAATCCCGCTGGAAGCCGCGGAGGTACTCATGGCAGCGACAATGCAGGAGATTACAATGGCGAGCGTGGCATTAGGAGACAATGTAATAGTGGTGGTGGCGGCAATAGAATAGTTTTGGGAGTAGCGGTGTCACTGATGGTGGTGATGGATTAGTTGGTAGTGGTGATGGCGGAGGTGATGGCGATGGTGGCGGTGGAGGAGGTGATGGTGGTGGTGAAGATGGTGAAGGAGGTGATAGTGGTGGTGGAGGTGGTGGCGAAAGTGGTAGTGATGAAGGTGTGGTGGTAGTGGTGGTGGTGGCAGCGGCGGCGTCAGTGGTGGTGGTGGTGGTGGTGGTAGTGCTGACCTTGGTGGCGCTGTAGAAGTTAGTGCCAGGTGGTGGCGGATGTTGGCGGGCGGTGGTAGTTGTGGAGGCGGCAATGGTGATGATACTGTTGTAGTTGTAGAAGCGACGTCAGTTGTAGTGGTAATGGTGGAGACTGTGTTGATGGGATATTGGTGCTGGTGTGTCGATTATGACGATAGTGGTGGCTGATGCAGGACGGTGAGGTAGATGACAGAGGACGCTGTAGATTACGGAGGTCTTCAGAAGACGAGAGCGAAACAGAGCATTAGGGGACAGAACTACGATACAGACAGGACGCGAATCAGCGCGGCGCGGAGCAGCACGGCAGGAAACAGCAAGTTCAACTCGCGAATAGCTTTGAGCAAAAAGAAACAGCAAGCGGTGGGGCAAGATAAAAATCATGAATAGCTATGAATGAGCGTAATCAAACTGCAGCCGACAGGACACAACGCGACTGCAGCTTGCTGACCCTGCCACGTCGCTATGCGTCGCGACACATCATGTTCTGACTGTTTGTACCCTAAGATGGTTTCAACAACAAAAATTGCAAAGTGAAGAAATGAGCAGAACATAAAGTTGTGGCAGATGACAGTAGTAATGACGACAATTATTATTATTGACCTATTTGCAGGACTGAAGTATTTTTATAACAGTTAAGAGTAATAACGAAATTGATGAATAAAAATGAAATTATGAAAATCAGTGTGATAGGAGCTCTCGTCACAAAATGTCGATGATTAAAACAATAAGAAATACATGCTTAGGTTTTCACTGTTTATCTTAGGTCTCATTGGTCGCCGTTACTTTTCGTACTGGTGAGCGAAGCCAGTGCCTCAGATTTCGGTGATTTTGAGGAAAATGCCAACGAATAATTTATAAATATGCGTTGCACAATGAATTCTTGTATTGCGTCACGAAAATAATCTCAGGCAAGAAGGACAGTGACGTTGTAGGGAAAGTAAACGGAATCGATGGCCTGGTGGTGATTGTAATACCGATGGCAACGAACATTGGTGGCGGTGGTGAAATGGCGACGAAAATGTAGTGACGATTATGGAAATAGTCTGGTAATATAACTGCGTTATACTGGGACGAAGATAAGTGGCGGAAGGAACGCCAGATGTCTACCAATCGGCTTTCGACCTGAGGAGATCAGGTTTCTAATCCCGATCAATCCATATAGTATTTGTGGGGCACAAATCCGGTTTGTTACCCGTTTCCTCCCTTGGGTTCTCCAGTATCCCTTTCCCTTTCACTTCACTTTTTTCTATCACCGAGGCGGTTCGTGAACTACTGTAAATTCAGGGTAGACAAATCAGACATTACCGAAGGATAGCGGATTTGCGAGGCATGGAGCCGTGGCCCCCTCCCGGTTCTAATTTTTTGTGGCAATTTTACATAATCTATTGAAAACAATTGTCACATTGATAGTATCGCATTACAATGACGTAATCCTATTAAGCCCTAGTGGATGTACTAGCAAAGGTGGCTCAGGACATGCAGCGCCTCTAACCGGGAGGTCCTAGGTTCGAGTCCCAGGGTGGCAGGATTTTCGACGCTAGCTTGCAAGCAAGTTCAAAGACAGCCGCTGTCTGAAGGAGAATTCTAGCGGTCAGCTGCTATGATCGGTAGTTTTCCTTGGTTTCTTCAATCATCAACAAGAGGATACCGGAGCAGTACCCTAACAAACGGTTCATGGACCGCGCAAGATCTTTCCTTCCTCTTCCTTCGCCTATACTCACACCTTATTTACACAACACTTACACTCACATGCACAATACTACCACACTTGTCGGGCGACCTGTCGGGAGCTTTGAGTTGCCCAGGCTGGGGCGGTGTCCCGTTGGTAGGAGTTAGCTGGTTCGGGAAAAATCCCGCAAGCTGGCGTAGGTCGGCGCCGGATCACACCAGCCAGGGGAAGAAGATCACCGCTACCTCCCGAAATAAAAATGCACAATACTTACGGGAATAATGACCTTAGTCATTGACGCACTCGGAAACTCTAATCAATCAACCGAGTGGACGTTGTTTCAAAAAGAAATTTACATTCTAACATTGTATTTTTTTTTAAGAAACGTATGCGAGGAGAATTCGACCTCTAATTGCCTTCCCCTCAAGTAATTGACTTTTTGGAGAATATATACTTTTTACAGAATTATTTTTTTTCAATTTTTCATTCTATTTCATTCCATATCGTACAACGCGTAGTACAATCGTACTAAATATAAAAACAGGCCGTCAATTGTCCAAAATTTATTTTTTATCGATAAAATGGTGTACGTAGTAGTTCAATCACTTTGTCAATCCCTCGCATTTCAGTCCCTCGTTATTTTCCTAATACTGTAATATAATATTAACAGATTTAAATCTAAAAGTGAAAAACATACTGTGATAGTTGAATGAGGGTGCAGATGAGAGACTAGGAAGAGGTGGGCAAGGAAGAATGAGAGTTTAAAAGACCGCGCAAAGGTGGGCGCGTTCGGTGCAGCGTTCGCCGGCAAGAAGGGATACCGGCGGGGCCGAGAGGATTGACCCCCACTCAGATCAGCTAGCAAGAGGGGAAAAGAGGGGAAGGGCGGTGGACCGCAAGAACCTCGGTCTTATGGTCCGAAGAGCGTCACTGGACGGACGTGCCAAAGGAGTATTTTGAGCGGCGGCATGTAGGAGTCTGAGATTAGCTAGGAGAAAAGACGGTCAAAGTTCGAAGTGAAAGTTGATATTACGCGTAGCTGGAGTAGATAATGAACTGTGTTGGAATAGTATTCATGGACAAAGCTAAGTTTATTTAGGAGTGAGTTGCAGAAACTGAATTAAGTGTTTATCACGGCAGATTGTACAAACGGAGGACGATAGTAGAACATTAGGCTCGCGTATACTGCCGCGCTTAAGGGCACGAATAGCGTAAGAACCTGAGAAGCGGACGAGAAGCGGGGAAGAAAGAAGGTGGTTGGACGTGCCGCGGAGGCAACGTGAGGACTCGGGCCGGCTGGAGTTCGCCCTTGGCAGCGCGTGGCGGCTGGGCTCTCGAGGCGGCGGCGCGCTGGGGCGCGCGACCTTCACGGCAGGCCCGTCGGGCGGCGCGAGGAGGCGGCGCAAGTAACGTATTCCAGACGTCTCCTAGTGGGAGAGTAAAAGGGAATGGAAAGGAGTGAAAATCTGTAAGTAATGAGAACTGATTACTTGAAACGAAGAGGGTAGCGAGAGGTTAGAGCTTTTATGTTTCCAAGTCGAAGATTACAAAAGACTGTTCAGTGAGAATCCAAAATTTCTATGTTATGTAAGGTAGTTTTCAAGAGAGAAGAAGAAAAAAAGAATTGATTTAGTTTCTGTAAAATAATTCTAAGCTTTTTGGAAGGGGAGATGATAAAGGGTTATATCTTTTGTAAAGTAAATGCATTTAACTTCAATGGACGAGGGATCCCATCGTTAAAAGGCCTAATAGTTTGAGTTCTTGGTATTTGGAAAGATCAGGATTTTAATTTGTTGTGACTTTGTATCGGTTGGAGGTGGAAGTCTCGTTATCCGCAATAAATCCAACATTGTTACCAAAAAAAGGTGTTGCTCAAATTCACCCTCGCATGTAATCAGATTCACGGCTCCTACCTGGCAAGACCCCTGTGCCTTTTCAGGTCAAAAAAAACAACAAACAATTAGGATTGTGTTGGCGGAGTACCGTCACAATACATACATTTAAAGTGAATTTAATAATAAATACTTTGTAAATATTAGTCACTTTCTTCACTTGTTAATTTAAAAGTTAAACAAGCGCCAAGATGCTGAGGTCCGTGCGGGCAGACCGTATCGTAATTCGTCTATAAAAGCTAAAAGCGCACGCTTCAAGTGTGGACTAAGCGTGCTACAATTCTAACGCTCATTGTTTTTATTTTTCTTCTAGCATACGGCGTGAAGCGAGGAAACCTACTAATGTATCTACTCCGAGAGCGCGAGACGATGCAGGAAGAGAGGAGACGAGTGCAGTCTTATGAAACGCATGAAGAACAAACACATATCACATTAATGAAATGTTTTTATATTTTCAGATTAAAAATACACAAACGGTAAAAATCGGTTAAAATCCATTATTTGTGTACTGTGTAATGCAATAATTAATAAATATGTGTACTGTGTAATGCAATAAACTTATTCAGTAGGTTACCCCACCATTCCACCACTACTATTCCATCACCATCCATCACCTTTATTACTTCTCCTTCTTCGTTCAGCTCTCCGGCACTTATAGTTTTGCCATAGCTTCTTTTATTATGGCACCCCAATCTCTTCGGTCTTCTGCTTTTCTTTCTCCATCTTTTCACTTTTACGGTCCTCAGATCAACTTCGAACTCATTATTCCATTTAACCTCGGCCTTTTTTTTAATATTCTTTTCTTGAAGAAAGTACATAGATCAGTAAATATAACTATACATATGTATTTACAGACTTACTTGCTAAACTTAAATATAAACGTACATACTATTACAAGGGGGAGGATGTCCCAAACCTCGGCCTACGTCTACTCTTCTTACTGGCCATGCTCCCTACAAATCTCTTCTTTACTGCCCTCTCAACCTTCATTCTTATTATATGTCTAATCCTTTCCAAACTTATCTTGATGCAGGTCACTGTCTTAGGTGTTTTATACAGTTCGTCTAATTCTGCATTTGTTCTCCTCCTTCAGATTTCATTTTCTTATAATCGGTTCAAAAATTTTACGTAAGATTTTCCTTCCGTGTTGCCAGGTTATTTTCCATTTTCTTCGTGACGTCCAAGCGTCAGAACCATACAATACCGGTTTAATGGCAGTATTGTACAATTTAAACTCAGCTACCTTTGAGATACTTCTTGTCTTAAAAATTTTGTAGAAGTTGCCATAACATCTGTAACTCGCCGTTATTCTCCTTTTAATATCCTTTCTACTTCATTCTTTAGAGTAATGTAGGAACTCAAATACTTTGTGGCATTCACCCATTCTACATTTTTCCCATCTATGAGATAGATGATACATTTTGATTTATGATAACTTCTTCTAGTTCTCATATATTTTGTTTTGTCCTCATTTATTACCAATTCCATTTCTTTTGCTCCTTCCGTTAATTGGTGTAATGTAATTTCCGTATGTATAATTGTTATACTTATTATCACTACATCATCAGCATATGCCATTATTTGTACAACTATATTTATAATTGTTCCCTTTGGATTAATGTCAATATTTCTTATTACTTTTTCCAGGCATATGTTATATAACATCTCCCTGCTTTAGTCTACACTGCGTTGTGAATTCCTCCGATATCTTTCCTTGAAATTTAACTATATTCCTCCTTTATCCCTTAAGTACACATTTTATTAATAATTCTAGAGGAGGCAGGTTGAGATTCTGGAATCGAAGCCTATCCACCAAATCATATATTTTCCCAGGTAAAGAACTTCACAGATCCAGGCACTCGAATCACAATAACGTAACGACGGCAGCGTAGCCGTAGCACTAACGTTCACGTTGCAATGGTGACTTTCGACGATGGAAACGATGGGGTAGAGGAGTGGAAACATGTGATTTTATCTGCCTTGCACTACTTCTGCCTTGTTCCGTCAAAAGCTACGTGTAAACAACTGTGTCACGTGAAGTAATTTCCCAAATCGTTGCGTGTTTTACAAACGTTACTGCAAAGTATTAAGAATAGAGCGCACAGGTTTGCTTTTTCCGACAAGCCTTCGTGACATCTCGAATTCAATCTCAAATCTCGGATTGTGTGCCCCCTTTGTAATACCACACTCAAGGCTACAAAATGTGAAATCGTGTAGACTAGTTCTAAGTTACGAGATGAAATGAACTTGCTTTTAACCAACTATGACCGTTGGTAGAAACTCGGCATGAACATCTGCAAGTTCCCCACACGTTCCCTCCCATATTCATCAAAAGTTTCAACATGTTCTCCCAAAGGTTCCACAGATGCCTTCCTAGACGATCTCAATTGTTACCCCACATATTCTCCCCCAAAGTTCCCTTAAATGTACCACCAAATGTTCTGCTGGTGTGAAAGATAATTTTCACCGCCAAACACCAATGTATGGTGCGTTGCCAACCTATCAGGGGCAAGGGCCTCATTGTTATACGAAACATCGTTATACGAAATTTCCCACCATAAGTTTATGGCACAAAGTGATCTTCACCCTCCCTACAAGTCCTGGAAGTTTGCAATATTTATTCTTAGGCACTTGTATTCTGAGACACCATGTGCATCATCCGACTAAGCTCAGCTATATGAAACCTGACCATAAAAGCTAGAAGATTAATAACCCAGAAGAATACACGACTTATTTAAGACTACGTCAGCACGGAAGAAGCAGTTCGATTCCTTAACACAGTTTTGACGCCACTGTCGGCTGGACTATAAAGAGAATTTCCTGAAAGCTAAGTGACGATAGTCACAAAAAATAGTAGATGGAGTCATAGGCAAACAATTCGTCGACTTTGACTTTAAACATGTCCTGATTGATTCTACAAAATTGTATTAAAAGGTTCTTGAATTTAGTTCGCCGATAATAATCTAGTCCATTTTGCTGAAGTTTCAGCCATTAATTCTGCCTTCTGTAGGGGTTTAAAATTACTTGTGGAGTAATTGACAAATCCCCCTTCTCAATAAATAATACGCATGGAAAGATGGCGGATATTCCCATTTATAAGAAACTACGGACACAAAACTCCGTGTGTAGGGTTTAGCTGGATAGGAAATTCCCCCCTCCCCAGGGGTGAATCTATCATATTTCAGGCGAAAAACATAGAAGTTCGCAGATTATGGCGTATTTAGACTAGCAGGCGCACATGCAAGGCGCAAAAACCCATTACGCCGCAACACACTTTACCATCGTGCATAACACGAAAACGGTGCATTCTAAAGCTTAAAAACAGTATTTCGTTTTCCTGTTCAGAAGATATGTTGTCTAGCCAGTAATCCACAAATTAAGTCATTTTTTACATGTTCTGTTACATTTTTAAGGTTCCATTTCTCTGTATCAAGGGTTGACAAAAACACTGAAAGTTGGTTTTCAGTGTGAAGCTAAATTTCACCGTTAAACAATGATTTGAAAATTTGTTGTATTTTTTTAGAGTTTGAAAATTTTTGCGAAAAGTCTTTGGGAGCCTTCTGTTACATCTTGAGGTTTTCGCTCTTTTGGATCTTCTATTTTAAACTTTCTGTTTAATCCGGCAGAGCGGCACTGCAAAATACGCCGTCTTAACGTTAATGAAAGTTATTTCGTAATAAACTAATAAGTATTCGGGTTTCGTTTAATTTTCAGAATAAAAGTGCAAGTACATGCGGTGAACATATAACGAACTTTTGGGGGAACATAGAAAAGAAAATATGGGGGAGCATTTGGAGGAACAATTGTGACACTACAATGAATGGTGAATTGCCTTACAAATTTGCAGGGGCAAATGCCACATATGTAATGTCGTTACATGAAATTTCCCACCACATATTAATTGGCAAACATTATTCATCTTCAACCTCCTTATATGCCCCGGAAGTTTGACCGGCGGAAGTGGCTCAGGGCACCAACTGATGCCACTGCAGTGCCTCTGACCGGGAAGTCCTAGATTCGAGTCCCAACGGTGGCAGGATTTTCGACACTGGCTAAAAGGTAGGTCGAATTGTGCCGACGTATGTAGGAGAATTCTAACGGTCGGCTGCTCCGATCGGTAGATTTTCGTGGTTTCTCTGATCAATATCAGGCGAATGCCGGAGCAGTACCCTAACAAAAGGGCCACGGACCGCACGCGATTTTTCCATTCCATTCTTGTCTATCCTACCCCTTACCCACATTTACACTTACATGCCCTTCACCACCAAAATGCCGGGACACCGGTCGGGAGCTTCGAACGGGCGGTGCCCAGCTTGTGGGAGATACCTGGTACGGGAAATACCCGATAACCGACGGTAGGTCGTTGCAGGATCTCTCCATCTAGCGGGGAAAGATCACCACCACCTCCTCCAGCGATAAAACAAGCACTCAACTTACGGGACTAATGACCTTAATAGTTGAAGCTCTCGGAAACACTAATCAACCAACCGGGAAGTTGGCAATACTTTTTCTGAGTCATCATGTATATTTACAAATGATTTAGTTCCTAAGCACAAAGTGGTCCTTCAAATATCTACTTAACACCAAGAAAACTTCTGCATTACAAGTTCTACAAAGTTTTTCGAAGTCAAGGAAACGTTAGTCACGAAACAAGAACTTTCATTAGTATATTTCGGCATTTTACTTTGAAAAGTTATTTATTATGCATAACCTTCGAAGTAGGGTTTCCATTATTGAAATTATTTACTTCAATCGCAATTTGCATGAATGTTTTAAATCGCTGATTTAATCACAGAAAGCTTTTCCTAGAACTGGTTTTGATATTTTTATAGATAAAATACGTTTTAATTAATAAAGATTAAAGTAAAAATGTACAGCATGAATTGCACATTTGAAAATAAAACTCACAGGACAAAACAAAATATACAATTTTGCAATTTTCCTTATTACTTGTTCGGTATTTAATAGAGGAATTGCACGCGTAATAATCGCCGAAACAAAAATATAAATGTCAGCAGTATCAAAAGAGATGAACAAAGTTTGTTTCATATAAGTTTAAAAAAACACGAAATATTTTATATTATTTTGGGTATCTTACATGTTTAAATACTTCTTAAACATTAAATATTATGTTTAAAAATACTTCTAAAACTAAATATTAAATATTATATTTAAAAAATAGCAGAGCGAAACTAAATATCCAACATAATTTCATAAACATTTGACAGTGATTCATTTGTTTGTACTCTGCGAGGACTTGAAATCGATCCATTGGCCGACCCCGATATAGAAGTTGGTGGTTAGTTCCTAGGAGTCACTTTCTAAAGGCTTCCAGCGTTGGGGCTAAATTTTGACCTATATTTATTTTTTATTGATTTAATGTAAAAACGTTTTAAAAAACTGTGTGTGACTTACTATGGGGAGAAGTGCAATCTGTGCACGTATTCTTAAGCTCTGGGATCTCTGCCCTAAGTTGTATACAAATAAAGCTCCGTTATGAATACATGGAGCTACCAGCGTTTTATGACACGAATTGGTTAGAAAGTATTCGTTCCCATGGAATAAAAAACTATTTGCAAACGCAAATCAACAATATGTTTTTACTATTATCCCTTATCAATCCCTTCGTGACGGAATCAACATACCGGCTTAGATGGCTCAGGGCATCAATTGATGTCACTGCAGTGCCTCTGACTGGAGGTCCTAGGTTTCGAGTCCCAATGGTGGCAGGATTATCGGCACTTGCTACGTAGCTAGATCAGCCGCTGTCTAGAGGAGAATTCTAGCTGCTCTGATCGGTAGCTTTCCGTTGTATCTCCGATCAACATCAGGCGAATTCCGGAGCAGTACCCCAACAAATGGGCCACGGACCCGTTTGTTAGGGTATCCGGAGCAGTTGACGTGCCCGAAACGCATTTTGACGGCCAATATCAAAATCTCACGTCTTTAAAAGTATCCAGACAATATAGGCATCGGAATGAAAAGTGTAGGTCTAATATCTGTAGTGCCCGCCAAAAGCTTATGCAGCGCCCACATGGCAAGGTCAGCAAAGCGCACACATTTCGCATCCAGCAAACTGGGAGTCAAGAAAACGTGCGCGGATAATACTTGTAATCAACACTGATAATACAACGTATAACTTCTCGTTTAAAGCAGTTCAATGTATTGTAATGCAAATGACTCGCAAGGACACCATTGTGTCGTTTGAACTCTTGTACATTGTATTTCTAAGGTGAGAAATTCGCAACACTTGTCCCAAACAAAGGTCATTGATTGTTCAAGCCAATATGATTCATTCATTCTTCCTTTCTTTGCTTTTTATTTCTCTTGTAACTAGTGTGTAGAAAGTTACGTAAAGCTGCACAAATTCGATGTGGATATTTCTTTGGAAATACGTATTTTGGGGGCCCCTAATTTCCAAAAAATGTGTTTAGTGTGAGTGTTTTAAAGACAGTTCGTCTGTAAACAACCACTAAACTAGCACTTAACTGAACACCACATTTTCATAAGTAATATCACGAGAAGTGCTGTGCTAGCCGGTAAATTCACGACTCGCGTAGCGAGGAGTGAATTTATCGGCTAGCACAACACTTCCAGTGATATTTAGTGTGACTATTTCACGAATAAACACATTACATGATTTAAAGGGATAATTTAAATCACAGGAATTACGAAAAAGGGAAATATTACACAAAATTACAACCGAAAAACGAAAACCTTTCATTCAGCTCCGACTTATCATTGCCTCCTGGAATAACTTATAATCAAGTAACATTTGAAAACAGTTTAATGCAGAAAATGATTTCAAATATGTTTCAATTTTACGGTAATAAAACTTTCCAAAAACAATAATAACAAGGCTACTTAAAAGAACATTTATTAAAAGCACAATCATTAAAGTAGTAGGAAGTTGTTTTCCAAGTCTTGCCCTTCCGTGAAGTATTTGAAATGGAAGATGTACAAGCTGAATTAGCAGCGGAATTCGTCGATTTCGAATGGATTGAACACACGTGTGCACTCTAAAGTATTTTCCTTCATAATTGATGATGTAACGTTCCACATTGTTTTGATAGCATATTCTTTGTACTCTTCACCATCTCATCTTCGTATATTAATTACCTAAAATATGTATAAATTCCTCATTTGTTGTTTGTGCTGTCCATTTGTATTTTCTTTCTTCACAAAATTCTTGAAATTGCTTCCACACGCTTTCTTTGTTCTTTTCGCTGTTTTTCGGCACTGCATTTTTAATATTTTCTATTTCAGAGTTTTAAACATAACCAAAACAACACATTTTAAAATTATATTGATGCACACAAGCTATTTTGGAGGTGAAACAATTGCTATCGTTATCTTAAAAAGGTAAACAAAGGTTTTACAGCGATAAAAAAAGGTAAACAAGCTGATGGCGATAAACATCTGGGATTGGTTTAATTTGAATATATCCTTGCTTACCATTGGCTACTTACGACGCGGACAGACATGAGTGAAATAGTCAATGAAATTAATATTCCCCCACACGATTTGACAGTTCGTCTGTAAACAACCACTAAACTAGCACTTAACTGAACACCAGATTTTCACCAAAATTAATATTTCCCCACACGACCTGACTTATGTCGCGGCCCCTTGGATTCGAAATGGCTATCTTAATTTTTCTTTGGGGGGGGGAGGGAGTTATACTCCGAAAAGTCCCAAAGACATTTTCAAAATTTCCAAAAAATTACTCCAATTTTTTCTTTCCTTTTTTCTCAATGTGGCAAGGTATTGTTTCAAAAGAGGCATAAGTCTATTCATAATTTCGAAATTGCAAAAGTTAATTTCTTTTAAATCTGCCCAACACCTTCAATATTGAATCTAGGTATTTCTTTCTTAATCCAGCCCTTCTTAATAATAGGTCTTCTAATGAACAATTATTTCAAATGCTGGTAGATTTTGCCTAATTTTTAGTTATACTGTTTGCGTTTCTCGATGCTGATGTGCAGTATATTGGTGTAGTGCCAGCAAAAAGTGCAATATAATAATGTATGTATGTATGTATGTATATGTTTTGTCTTTATTTGCTTTACGTGCTTATTTGATTACATGCAAAAACATACAGAAAATTAAAGCACATACAATGTGCTTTAATTTTCGGTATGTTTTTGCCTTTATATGTGCTTTACCTCTTTGTAGAGGGTTCAGTCCGTATATTGAAATAATAAATAATAATTAGAGTTCCTGAATTTGACAAAGGACATTTTATTATTGTTACGACATTAAGACTTTTAACAATAGGAATCGCTTAGCTGTACTTCGGGAGTTGTTTTAGAAGATTTTCAATTTGCCTTTCTTTTTGCCTATTTTAGCTTCTGATGCCTACTTTTAGAGTGTTCCGTTATTTTCGCATTTTCCTTCGATTTTCGCCATTACTTTCCTTTTTCTCCTGTCACCAATCTCGATCAAGCTGGAAACATACCTGCAGCCCGGGTCACCATGAAGGCACTGTCGCGTTTGTCTTTCTTTGCAAGCTGAGACTCTAGGGACAGGTAGTGATAAAAATCAAAATGAGAAAACAAGATGATGCCAGTCAATTTTTTTTTGTTTCCTTTTCTTGATGCTGAGAGCCTTTGTCCACTCACGAGGAATCCCATCCCACATTTCAGCATGGTCTCCGATCCCTTTCGAGGACAGACCACTTCGTACACGATGCGGCCCTTGTCACTGCTGGAGAATAGTCAAGGTCGAAGAACGAAAGCAATAATAGGGTTTTCACTGATGCCATTCGTAATCATCACACCGAAATTTGCTGTGCCACTAAGAATATTTTTCAGTAGAGAAA
>JAHLJT010009004.1:0-28085 GCA_031308135.1 Acheta domesticus | reverse complement strand
GAATAATTATGATTAACTTTTTCAAAATAAACTTTGCAATAAAAAATTGTTACAATTTAGGATAGTAAAATAATCGGCAGATAATAATAACACAACACTGTACCAGGTATTCCAGCATTTCTCGCAATTATTCATACAATTCAGAACTGGAGAGCAACATATATTTGGACTATCTACTCCTTTACGACTAGTAGTCGTTTTCCTGTCATAAATTTCTCATGGCAATAAATTTCCTGTCTTCACTTAATACTCTTTACAATTCATTTTCGTTTATCCTAAAACATTTATTCTAATTGTCAATCACATTTCTGTGTTTCACTTATTTTTGCTTCTCCCACTCTGATGCCTTTTCGAACTTTTAAGAGTGGTTAGACAGTATACTCGTTTATTGAGTACGTGCAACGAATATAACCATGCGTCCTTCCCAACAACCTACACTGCGTTGTACAAATTTAAGATGATCTGAACGAAGTCTTTTTATAGGATACGTCAAAAACAATTAAAAACTGTATAACGTACTATGGGGACAAGTGTATTCTATGCACGTTTTCGTAAATTCTGAGATCTCCCCTAACACATATACAAGCGGAATTCTGAATACAGATGGAAATGAGCACTTTGGATTTTTTTCTGTTTTCAGCTGATTGGAGACAACTAGACTAAATCTGTAGGAGCACAGGAATAAACCTCTACTAGATATATGTCATTTCAAAATCTTACCGTCATTCTTATAATCAAAATAATACTTCCAAGCAATTGAAATTCATATGCATTGCTTTTTGCTAAATCTTCTCTAATATTATAAGACTAAATTGACTCGTAATGAGATCGTATGCGTTTTCAACGAAACGCTCGTAACACGTAGTTTTACATACCTGTAATTGTTATGGAAGGAACAAATGCTCGAGGGCAATAATTCAGATTTCAAATAATGAATTAGCACACATTTTCAGTACATTACTAATTATGAGATTGACAAAGAAAGAATAGGTTGGCTTCCAATTAGACAATTTTCAAAAATGCCTGGTCTTACGGCGGTATCTGTAAAATGTCAAAAATAGCATTTAGCTCAAATATATGAGCTAAAATAAGTAAAATAAAAAATGCACGAAGCTATTACCCGGATCGTTTTAAATTTCTCGCGCATTTCAAAAAATGGTTATAGCATCCAAAGAAGGTAGATAATAACTATGAGTTATTTAACAATATAACAAATCATGTTTACATTATATCAGATATTTGGTGTACAACTAAAATTGAGAATGGAATTTAGAAACGTAACAAGTACTGCAATACTTCCAATAATAGTCTGAGTAAACTGAAGACTGGCATTGATTAAAAATTGAACGAGCTTACCATAATAATAAGTATATTTTGGTACAATGAGATATTTAATATATTCTGTGGTACGGATTTTATTCAAATAAAATACAAGCAATATAAGCAAACCCTTACATCATTGCCATCCAAATCCCTAAAATCAGAATGTGCCAGATGGGCAGGTAATGAGAAAGATATCTTGCATATATGATATGTCATGGTCGTTTTTTAGATATTGTCAACATCACTATAAAAGGATCATTAATACTACAAGTCAATGAAAAACACGAGATGTTTCTTTTGGAAGTTATTAACATATCAAAGCGTTCTAAAGGAATTCAATGTATTTTATCAAACTTGCTTCTAAAATTATTAAAATAGAGTTGCCATAATTGTACTGAAACATACTAACGACATTAACATACTAATTTTCATAAAAAACAAAGGGAGGTAGTTCTAGGAATAATCCCTCAGTTAACCCACACGACAATTCATGTATGCCCGAAATTGAGATCTACATTAAACAGAACCAGTAATTGTATTTAATCTCATCAGCGCACCTTGCAAATAATTACTTTTTTGTTTACCATTATCACCTGCTGTTGTCCAATGTATTCTGTTTGACAGGAAGTCATGCAATCTACCCTCTGTCATCTTCTCGGTTCTTGCAACTGTAGGATTAACAGTGAATGTTATGGAGGGCTGTTACACGTTTCTTTCATCACTAAAATTTTTTTGTTTGTACTTAGACAATATTATTTGGACTTTGGAATGTATTTAAATATCGAGATAACGATGTTATCTAGACAGCTGAAGTATGAAACAGTTGAAAACCTTCATGTTATTAAATGATCCAGTACAAAACCATCTGCAATACATCAGACCTTCATGCAAAATTAACTCGGGCGCCGTATCAGTCGGAAATATTTCTCTCTCATCTAAGAGAAAACGTGGGGAAAATTGAACGTACAGTATTATAGCTTATGTCAGTATTTGCTAACATTGTGACAATTTCATTCTCATACTTTGCTATTCCCATGCTACATATCCATATTATACTAAATATTATGTGAGTGTAAATACTAAGATACTAACTAAACTACTGTACAGCATAGATTATATGCTGAAGACTGGAAATAACAGCTCTGATTGTCTCTTTTAAGTAATAATATAGACCAAGGTACACATAATACATATTATATCTTTAACAATAGAAATAAGAGACTATATATATATTCATATTCAATTTTCAATGAATTTCAACTATAGCTTAAACTGCAATGGAAATTCTTATACATTCTCTTTTATTTACACCGGTCTCACCTTTTTGATATTCTTCACCATTCACCAGATACATGGAACAACACAGTTATTCCATATTTTAAGATAAAAGGGAGAATCGCGAATTTTTTCTTTTATTCTGAACAAAGTAAATTTACAATCTATTTTACATTAAAATAATCAGTTAATATGTCAATATTGGTAGTTAACAATGACAATCACAATTTGTGAGAAAAAGTATCGTAGTGGGCAATTCACCGTCGTCTTGTGTCTATAACAAAATTTATTTACCATTTTATTACTTTTTGTTAGGAGTCAAAGTTGAGGAATATGTGTGACTATATATATTGTGACTAATTTGAAAATCTATACTAAAGTTCTAATGGTTGAAGTCTTTGTAATCGGTTGATTTCTTTACTATTACCTAATAGGTTAATTGCTAAGGGATTTTGGTGCTTTTCCAGACGTTGAAGATAGCTTGAGCTGCTTCCTTTGATTCTTTCAAATACTGTGGGTAATTTCATGTCTCTGCATTGCGTTGAGATATACCAAGGTGTTGCAGCAAGCGTCGTAAGCGTTTTTTGTTCTCTGTAATATGGATAGATGTTCTGCTTGCAGTGCCATAAATTTGGATGCCGTAGGTCCATATAGGGGTTATTATTGTCTTATAGATCAATAATTTATTGCCTAAGGATAGTTTTGAATAGGGTCCAAGTAGCCAATATAGTCTTCTCACTTGTAGTTGGAGTTGCTTCTTCTTGGCTAGTATGTGGGGTTTATGGGTAAGTCGTTTGTCCTGATGTATTTCTAAATACTTCGCCTACAACATTGGTTTATTATTAACCCATTAGTGCCCACTGGCAAAATTTTTTGCATGAATGTTATCTCTTGCATTCGTTGCATTTAATTGCAAGATCCATCTGAACTTAACTGTAGACAACTCCATGTTTTTTTAAAAAAACTATAACATAACTCATAACCTTAAAAATAATAGTATCTGATGTAGGTGTCTCATTCCTCAATTTATAAAGCAAAACAGTCGTCATTCACAGATAAAATAAAAGGTTTAATTTTTGTTCAACATTTCAGTTTAAAACCTATCAAACTTGAACCGGAATATTTTTCACACCACTTCTGGAAATTTTCATCTCTTGCTAACATCTGATAGTAAGACGTCGGTCTATTGGAGAACTAGTAGCTGAAGGTTAATTGGTGAATTTGGTAAGCTTTGTGTTGGGGGGTTTACGGGTAATATGGAAGGCTTTCTTCCGTTTGGTTTCTGCTGAAGAATAACTGGTTCTTCGCCAACTACAAAAAAGCACAATCGCTCTAATTAAGCTAACTATCGATCTTCTACGCATGCGCAATCCACAAAAGTGATGCGAAACTTGAACTGTGCATGCGCAGAAGATCGATAGCTGCCCGCTATGGCGTGCAAAAACTTCCTACTAATACTATTGATATTGTATTTTATGTCAATCGATCGTTTAAAACTTGATTTATTGATACATAATGCAAGACCAACTACATAACTCAACCAAACGAAGAAGAAAGAAGGAGGCGATTGCGGCGCGTCGTGGAACTAATACTGTAAACACAGGTCCATACAGTCAGTTTCGCTATTAAATGACACCATGAAATCAGATGCGAAATCTTCCTTCGGAATCAGCCATGGCCTCTTTCATAAAGGTTGTGAATCAGCTGATGAAATATAATTTCAGAGAAGCAGGGAGCTCTGACTGTTTTATGTTTGTCCCTTTAAGTGTTGTTTTTTTTAATTTTTTTACCATTCTAGTACAAGAATGGTTAAAAAATTATTTCTTTCGTTGCATTTAAACATTTTTTATTCTTCTTCATTTATCTTTTTTTACGTAGACTTTAGGCAATTTCTTAAATATGAAAAAAGTACCAAAACACATAACTTTAATGTCATATGTATCTAAAATATTCATTATGAAGGTAATTGCTTCTTGCATAAAAACATTATTTGGTATGTATTATGAGAAACTACTTAAATTAAAATAAATGATTTATATGGACGTTACAATAGAAATTTTCTGCTCATCGAAGGAATTATTTCAAATTTTGTATCGTTTTGCAGAGAAACGTAAACTTTATTTCTTCCAATACGAGGGTACAGGCATGTCCAAATACAATTAAAATATTAATTGAGAAGATACGAGATTTGCGACGAAATAAATCGCGCTTTTTTCTCGCAATAGTTTGGCACGGTCCCATTTTCATTTTGAATAGAGTATCCTTATATCTCCGTCTCCGTTGTTTCGGCTGTTAACAGTGACAGTGGCGCGCTCATGTAAACATCATTCTCATCTTGATGGAGATATAACATAGTTGTTTTGGACGATGCATCTATTTATTATATTTTAAACTATATTCAAAATATTTACCCTTACCTAAAAGGAGTGACTTCTCACATGTGACTTCTCACTTCTCATATGTATGTATTAGGCATTCGGGTTTGGATTATTCCGACATTTGCCAGCTAGCGGTGTTACCAGGCCTGCGCCATATTTTTACTTTCTCGCTACTGCTTACGCAGTAGAGAGAAAGTTATGTAATGCTGTGCGAAAAAAACGGCGAATTTTCGGCAGAAAAAACTCTTATGACAGGGCCCTGGTAAAGAAAAAGTGGACAAATTCAGTTGACAAATTTAGGGAAAAAATACCTCTAACATGTGGTGTAGTCAGAATCTATGTTATGTGGGTTCTTCTCACCGAAAATTCGAATGACGGCAAAACGTCTGTCTGTCCGTTCGTCTGTGAACAACGCTAGCGGCTAAACCTTTCAGCCGATTTTGTCCAAAACTGATATTCTCGAATTGATCTGGCTAATGTCACGGCCCTTTGAATTTAAAAGCGACATTTTTATTTTGTGGGCTACTTTACATGAAGTGCCTCGGACATTTTCTAATTTTCAACAAAAAAATAGCTCCATCGTTTGTAAAGAACGATTGAGATAATGGTGCAGGTCTCATTTTCGTTGAGAAGCCTGATTTTTCGAAAATTGCAAATATTCAAAATCTTTCGGTGTCTTCCTACAATGATGAAAATAAGAGATTTTTCCTTTAATGAAATCTGTTCCTTAAAGATAGATTTTGAAATAAAGTCATGTAAAATTTTTCGACAATTGAGTACTTTTCGCGTAATTTTGCGTGGAATTTTGGGCGAAAAAGTACGTGCTGTTTTAGCACCAATAGTTATTTATTATCGGCTGTGGGTAAGGGAAGCAAGTGGCCAACATGACATACTCTCATCACCGTATCCAGCATACTTGTCCTGCGTGGCTTTTACTTAGCCACGCAGATTTAGAAACTGAGATGGTTGTATTAGAAAGCTACAGCTCTTTTTTTGCCCCGATCGTGAATCGGACCCGGGATAGCACCACGGAAAGCTAGCCCGCAGACAATGAACCACCCGAACGACACACTTCTGAAATTATTGTAAATGAAATATGTTCTAGGAAACAATTGGTATCACGAACAAACTTAAGGGATAACTAACAAAAAATAGGATTATTTGCTTTTGTCATATCGTTCTACGTATTGCATTGCTTATCATCATAATACACATATCATTGTTCAAACATGATTACTGTGTGCTTTGATATTTTAGAAAAAGTCACTTGGTTCAATATTAACGCAAGAATCATGTTCATTTCTTAAAACGAGAAACTTGTACAAAGGAGTAACGATGCAACATTGATTTTCTGAAAAAAAAATTTTTTTTCTCCTGATAATTTCCTTTTCTGTTTCAGCAGTAAGCATACAAAAGCGGGAAGGGTACTATTTTCTTTATTTTTAAATTTGTATGTAAAAAGGTGTAATTAGTACTAAAAATTGCATCTGTTCTAAAATTTAAAAGGTTTTAAATTGTGACAGTTACCTATGTTTTCGTAAATACCACATTTTAAGTGATATATTACATGCGTTTTAAGAACGCTTCATTCACTTACATATATTTGATCTCTGTCTGTATTGACTTTCATTTCCCAAAGTTATCGTGATGGTAACGTTTCCAAAAAAATTCGAAAGAATTGCACACTATCATCGTTACTTAGGGAACTAACCAGTGTTAGTATCAGTTTTTACTAACAGACGCTAACTACGAAATCAGCCAAATGTTTCCATTTTACTTTTTCAAACGTTCACTACAAATCAACGGACAGCGAGAAAACAAATTATTAGTACAGTTAAAAACTGCAATAGCTTCCAGAAGTTAATTAAACATTTTAAGCGTACAATGAAAATTAAAAGTTCATTTCTGGAGAACCCACACAAGAATATATAACGCTTGATATCTACGGCAAGAAGTATAATTCACAACAGATTTACAAGACTCATGAGAAAATTTGTTGGCGATGCGTTGTTAATTATTTCACACAATGAAACTGACGAGTTTGAATGTTTCAACTCTTTCCTTTCATTTCCAATTCCTTAGCAACATTGTGTTGTGAAGTTCAACTCGTATAGAAGCTATTATTTTCAATTTGAAATTCAGATTGCAAAGAATCTTAGTTTTACATATGTAAAAACAGGTTTTCAGAGGAAAACAAACTGTTAACTTGTAACATGAAAAATAAGTTAAACAGTTGTGTCTGGTCGAGTTGAAAAACATTGAGTCTGATCTTCAAGATTCGATGTACTCAAAGTGTAAAATAAGCAATTTTTATCGAGACGCATGCCGTAGTAAACAGTAGGTCGCCTTGTAGTGAGTATGCCAATAATTTTGCGGAATATTAATGTTTTAAAATAAAATTTGGGGAAATTGGGAAATTGATAAATACAAATAATTATAAATTGATCATTCAAATACAGCTGACGTAATTTTTAATTATAATCTGCACAATATGATTTTTGTGACAAATTTGAGATATTTTCTGATTATTCTTTGATTGACTAAGCTGCGGATTCATAGGCACGAAAAACTGTAGAAATAGGCAGGTAAAATAGGCATTTAAAAAGCTATTAAAATATATAAAATACGCTTTTCTAATTCTTATTTATGTACTTGCGTAGAAAGTTTCTGAAGTACACGTAATATACTTACCTTCATGGAATGTTTGCCTTCTTCATTGTTCTGACAATTCATCATTGACATCTTTTCTAACATTGTCGAGTAATTCGGACAAAAAGGCTGAATCGCATGAGCTTTTTCTTCATTAAATGAAAGCTAATACTCTAATGCTTCACAGTCAGATCTTTCTCTCACATTTAATTTAAACATAGTTGAAAATATTGCATGATTTGTTTCAATTGTCACGCATAACGCAAATTGTAACTAGCGGTGTTTACATCAGCACATATTTTCTCGCATTATAGTAATAATTATGGCAATTTTCAAAAATTCAAAGAGTTCAACGTAAGTGAGGCTAAATGTCAGATATCATATGAACGATACCACCTCGAAATTATCCAATATCTTCCCTTGCTTTGTAGTTTTGCAGTAATTATACAAAATCACTAAAAGACATATGCATGTAACAAACATTGTAAGCTCCTCGACCTGGAACTACAAGATCAACAGTTTCTTCAGTTCGATGTACAGTTTTAATCATCTCGCCCACCTCGCACGCAACATAATAAATTTTACAATATTTTTTGAAGTTAAATAAATTAATAAAATTTATACATCTTCTACTCACAGAAGAACCTCAGATACCATCTATTAACATTTTAACATCAATTGACAATTACGTATTTTTGGTGTTTTAGAACGACAGCGCGTCCTTTTGATTATCATCCTTTTGGTTATATATTGACGGAGTTTGTACGAATTTCGGAAGACCCGTCATGATTATTGGTTCTATATACAGATGATTGTTAGACACATTTCTAATTATCATCAGTGATGGTGAGCCCTTTATTTAATACTTCAGAATGCAAATATCCGAGTGACGAGTATGTCTGTTGCAAATATAAATATCAGCGTTTTGAAGGTGTTTTTGCTTCATTTTATATTCGCTGGTTGACTACTACGAGCTTGCACAATATATGTATATATTGCAGCAGAAACTCTGTCAATGGTCACCAACGGTAATCTTAAGAATCATTGGAACTCAGTGCAGTTGTTCAGATTGCGCAGTGCAGTTGTGCATTTTGCAGTTGGTGATAACCAACTGCACAATTTCGCTTGCGGGAAGACTCCATGAGTGACTGCGGAGAAGATACGTATACCATCAAGTACACTGTTACAATACCATAATACTAACGTATTAAATGATCTGAGAATAATCAATTGCATCATATGCTCAGATTTTTTCATCCTCTGTATTGTATTGTTATCTTACACAACGCCAGAAAGTATACAAAAACTATTCACAATCGGAATTGTGGTCAATACGCTGCTCCATATTGGCGGAGCCCAACACCACGAAAATGAGGTCCGGCCAGTGGCAGTGAAAGTGGAGAGGGCAGCGAGTTCCCTCGCCTCGAATCCCAACCCAACCTGAAAGGCCCTCATGTCAGGAGTGGCCTGCCTTCTCGATGAAATCAATTTACTCAAGGAGATTGGTTCAGAGGCATAAAATTACGATAACTTCACGCCAAGGCGATGGACCGGAGCGTATGCAGAAGAGGTCACCGAATTTTCAGAGAGGCCCCTCTTTGCAATAATCACTGGCCCAGGGTCCAAACTGACCTTAAGCTACCACCGAGCTTGTGATCTTGTCGATGACAAACTGCTCGCGGAGATGGAGGTGGAGGTCCGGATCGCACCCCGCTTCTAGTTTAGGCTCCGACTTTGGTTTACGTTCGGGCCCGGTTCCGGTACATACTCAGCGACAGACCTTCTTGCAAGCCCAACACAGAGCTGGAACGAAGCGGCTTACTCGAATATTCCGAGACGAGCTTCTTAATCATCTCTGGCTCAGAGACCCAATTGACCTTCTGCCGTTACTGGTTTCATATGACCTTTCCTTCTCATGATGCTTCCAGAGGTGAAGACTGAGTAATTATCGTTTCCAGCTCGCACTATCAGTTTCTGGGTTAGGCTCCAGTTCCTCTGCTTCAGGTTCGAGTTTCTCTTTTAGAATCAGTAACCAAACTTTTGCCGAGCGCGGCTCATCGGTGGGCCGTACATTCCACGGCCACTGTCATAACCAGCAGCTCAGGACTCGAAACTGGCTCTTCGCCGAGAGTAATGACAAGTAGTTATTGTAATGTCACATGACACGTAATGGCACAGTAAAGAACGTTTCCAGCTCGATTTCCGGTTCTGGTTTAGGCACAGACTCAGGCTCAGGTTCGGCATCCTATTCAGGTTCGGCATCCTGTTCAGGTTCGGCACCCTGTTCAGGTTCGGCATCCTGTTCAGGTTCGGCATCCTGTTCAGGTTCGGCATCCTGTTCAGGTTCGGCATCCTGTTCAGGTTCGGCATCCGTTCAGGTTCGGCATCCTGTTCAGGTTTCGGCATCTGTCAGGTTCGGCATCCTGTTCAGGTTCGGCATTCTGTTCAGATTCGGAATCCTGTTCAAGTTCGGAATCCTGTACAGGTTCAGGTAGCGAAAGTTTTTCTCGCATGGCTAGCGCCGGGACGATGGGGGCAACAATTGGCGGGGGGCGTTGGCGGCGGACACGCGACTCCTCCAAAACGATAGGCACGGGCACGAGTCGGTACCCTTGCAGCACACCTGCTCGCACGCGGAGCTGCTCGGCCCGCCGGACCATGCAGGGCACGAGGTGCACCGCGCTGGCGCAGACAGATTCAACGACGACGAAGACGATGACGACGACAGCGATGGAAACGATGAGAAGGACTTCAGATGCATGACGACTTGCAAGAAGCTGCTGGGGCGGGAGCAGCTCGGACCGCTGGGCAGCGGATCAGTCACGACAGCGGGCACCCTCTTGGGTTTGGGTTCGGGGGCAGGCAGTGGCGGAGATGGGGGCGGGGTCGGTTCCGACTCAGGCTCAGATTCAGTCTCGGGTTCCGGTTCAGGCTCGGGTTCCGGTTCTGGTTCAGGTTCGGGTTCCGGTTCTGGTTCAGGCTCGGGTTCCGGATCAAGCTCGGGTTCCGATTCCGGTTCAGGTTCAGGTTCTAGTTGCGGCTCGGGCTCTGGTTCTACTTCGGGCTCTGATTCCGGTTCGGGCTCTGGTTCTAATTGGGGCTCCGGTTCCGGTTCGGGTTCTGGTTCCGATTCGATCTTTGGTTCCGGTTCAGGCTCTTGTTCCGGTTCGGGCTCTGGTTCTGGTTCGGGCTCTGGTTCCGGTTCGGCCTCTGGTTCCGGTTCGGGCTCTGGTTCCGGTTCGGGCTCTGGTTCCGGTTCGGGCTCTGCTTCCGGTTCGGGCTCTGGTTCCGGTTCGGGCTCTGCTTCCGGTTCGGGCTCTGCTTCCGGTTCGGGCTCTGCTTCCGGTTCGGGCTCTGGTTCGGGTTCGGTCTCTAGTTCGGGTTCTGGTTCAGGCTCTGGCTCTGGTTCCGGTTCGGGCTCTGACTCAGGCTCTGGCTCCTCCTCTACATCGGGTTCCGTGGATGGACGGATCGCACGATAACTGCAGGGCGAGCAGATTCTTTGAGGTTGGGAAGGCCTGGAAACACAATTCGAGCCGGTCCCATCCCCTTGGTACGATGACATTGGAAGAGGAATGGGCAAGATTAAAACCAACTGTTCCATAGGAACGAACGGAAGTAAAAACCCACACAGCGGCATAGATAGCATCTGTGTTGGCACTGTTTGCTCTCTTGCTGCGACTGATTGCAACGGAGGCTCCTGCGGCAGCATCTGCTCTGACCTACGTCGTGGTGGTGGTGGAGGTGGCTTGGAAGGTGGAGGTGGTGATTGTAATGGTTCTGGTGTAGGTGAAGGTGGTGGTGGTGGTGGTGGAGATGATGGTGATGATGATGATGGTAGTTGTGGAGGACGAGGAGGAGGTGATGGTAGTGCTTGTGATGATTCGGGCTTAGCTGGTGGCTCTTGTGGCTCGGAGAGGGGAGCGGCGGGGGCGTGGAGTGGACCCGGGCAGGGAACGCAGGGCTTGCATCGAGGGCCGAGCTTGACGGGCGTGCAGGTCGCTTGGACTGGGGGTGCGGCACGGCGAAAGCGACAAGGCGCGGCGGGCGACGCGGTCGCAACGGTAGGCGCAGCGTCCAACGACGCGGACGCGGCAGTCGCAGTCTCGTCTGGCAGGGTACTCTGGATCACCGTCTCATCGGGTTGGGCGTCTTGGCTGGTCTCTTCGGCGGGTCGATCCGTCTCCGTGTCGACGGCTTCGTCGGGCGCGGGCGCTGCAGTCGTCGTAGGTGACCCGGAGGACTCGTCAGTCCCGGTATTTTGGCTGAGCGCGGTCGCATCGGACGACTCAGGAGTACCCTCCGGAATGGTCTCGTCTGGCAGGGAACCCTGAGTCACCGTCTCATCGGCTTGGTCGCCTTGGTTGGTCTCTTCGGCGGGTCGATCCGCGTCTTTGGACTGATCATCAGAAATGGACCTTTTCTTTCTTCGTCAGGTTCGTCGGGTTCTTCGGGCAAGTCGGGAAAAGTCACTTGCGGACTGTCGCTCGTCTCCTCTTCTCGCTCTGCAACATGAGTACCTCGTTGATCTGGAGGCTGCGGTTCATCAATGATGACAAGTGGAGAAAATTCATTTGTATCGGGAAAAGATGAGCTGGGTTTCAAGATGCCAACCGGTTCCATGTCACCATCGCCGGTCGCGACGTCAGGAATTTCCGCCTTTGCTTCTTTAAGCTCTGAACCGCTTTCTTTGGGGGACTGAGATGGTCCAGCATGGTTGATTGATTGTGATTGTTCATTATCTGTCCCAGGCAACGAGGTGTCGACATTGTTTTGGTTAGTGTCATCGGCTTCATCAGACAGACCTTCCAATGCAGAAAGATCTCCCATTGATTCTCTAACCACTGTACCGCGTCTTTCGGGTGGTTGGGGTGGTCCTGATATTTGGAGCGGCGGAGGTTCCTCTTCTGGCCCTTGTGGTTCAGGGGAATCAAGCTTATCAGAATTCGCAGCGTGGGCGATTGGTTGTGTTTCGTCAGACCGTGCATCATCTGCCTTTGGTGTTGAGGGGCCAGCAGTATTGTCTTCTTGGTTCGTTCCGTTCATTTCGTTAGAATGAACGGACGGGTCCTTCGTGGACGACTGATCGGGCGGAGTTGAGGAGTCCATTTTGCGAATTCCAAGTTGTCGAAGAAATCGTAATCGATTGGCGAGTAACGATAAAATATCACCTACGACGCAGCGTTAGACTGACAATAATTACACTAGGCGTAAGAGTACAAGATATAACCGCCTAGGTATGAGGACTGGTTTTGAAAAATGTTCGTTCTATTTGCATAGAATATTTCATTTTTAAGAGGGTGTGGAAATACTGCCGTACTAATAGCATACTGCCGTACTAATAACATAATAAATGCTGTACTAATAGCATCAGTCAGTGCACAGGCGTGTGAATTTAAGATCATCGCAAAGCACTGTCTTCGTGCCAGGTTCGTAGACCCAGGATAGTTTCATCATATTGACGTTCCACGCAGTAGATGCACCTGAAATTGCAGAGATTTTTAAGATTGAAATATTTATTATTTAAAAAATTTAGATGTTCACTATACTCAAATGAAAAACGATTAGGACTAACCTTCCATTAAGGCTCCAATACAGTGAAGGCATTGAAGTGAAACAATAACCACATTCTATTCAATATGTTTCAGTAGTTTTGTTAACCTTTCCCCACATTTGCCCTTTTTTCTGAAGACATACTCTAAAATATGAAATCAGTTAATAGCACATTAATAAAAGTTACTTCACATGATATACCGCTAGGTAATAATTACTAGTTATCGTGTAATTTGGCTTTGAAATGGAAAAAAGCTCCTTTGCTTTTTAATAAACATTTTTTGTAGTTTAAAAGTTCTAAGAAAATGTATCTTTTGTTTGCACTGTAGAATTATTGGGCATAATTTAATGTAATTTATTGCAAAAATAATTATATATTGGTACTGTTTATCTACTCAGAGCTAAAAACAATTTAAATACAGGACACCATGCATTTTTTAGGAAATAATAAAATTATGCACACAAGAATGAATATTCTTTGCCAAAGAAGCGCTTATTTATTATTTATAATTATATATTCACAATATCGTCTACAACATATTTGCGAAATCGGTGAACAGCGAGCAGCCGGACGCTCCCACGAACGGAAATTCAACATGTTCAAAAATTGTCAGTAATCGGTAAGAAGCATTTTAATCATTAAATTTAATTACATTATTTTAAAATGAGTTCATACAGTTTGATTTGTTATCTTGAAATATTTTGATTCTCTCCTGATGAATACTGAACGAAAATGTCCTCGGAAATAAAGAAAATAGTCATATCTTACCGGCAGTATCAGAAATACAGAAAGGTAGATCTGCTTTCTTTAGAGTTCAAATGTTTTTTTCCTCACTCAAAGAATTTTGCAAACAAAGCTTTTGTGTGTTTTCAAAATATAAATGGGCTGTGAAACAACTGAATAACAACAATGGCTGAAACTAGTTGTGTTGCAGCACCCACATAATATGAAAAGCAGAATTGAAACGTTACAGATAGCAAAAATTAATTCCAAATATTGCATGCTGTGCGCGTATTATTCAGATGAAATGCATTCGTACAAATTTAGTATAAATGCAACTGACAGAATTACTAATCTCTAATGCAGTGATGTTACGAATCGAAATTAATTGGCGTATATCTGTTTGGTATTTTCGGTAAATAGTGAATGTGTTTTAGATTCATAATAATTACACTTGTTTAACTTCAATCAAGGAATAATTTCTCTATACGTGTTTAATTATCTATATAAGCAATTACAATGATATCAAATTAATTCAAGACATTACTAATAGCTATTAACATCCCATGCGGCCAAGGCTTCTACTGGACTGGGTAGTAGCTTACATTGAAAAAAGCTTCTCGAGCAGCCACTTCCAGAAGAGTGTTCTTTATAACTGACACTAGTCACTGGATCTTAATATAATTTGATATTTAAAATTCTTAATCAGTACTTCTTGAGTTTATTTTTTCATCACTTCTACACTGTTTATTGCTTTGTAAATAATTCGCACCAAGATTTCCATTCTGCCCGATATTTTGTTTCACTCGTCCATTGTCTACCTACTATCTCTCTAAAGTCTTCTACCCATCTTATTCTCTGTCTTCTTACATTCCTGATACATGGTGTCATGATGCGGATCCACGATGTTAAACGACGTGTACAACGTTCTTCTCGTATGAGCATATTCACCTATGCATAGCATAGGTGGACTAGGCTATCTAGTCCTCTCTACAGAGAATTACCTTGGTGGCCGGGGGCGAACCTACATGGAGTAATCTGTTGGAGCATGAAGAGGCTAATGATATCTCGTCCGGGGTCGGTGATGCACCATCACCTGAAACTGACAGGGGCTGCATAATCCCCTAAATGGACTTCTGTGGCTGCTATGCGGTACCTTAGGCCATGTTTTTTGTCAATATAATTTTCTGGCTCAAAGTATTCACACCCGAACTCTGTGGGGGAACCACAGGACTTTCAACTTCTTATTAAATTCAACCCCCAATTAGAACCATAAACGAGTTTATTTTAAATCTCCTATCACCCAAATAAGTCTTGTAAATAGAAGATAAGCAGTTTAGGTAAATTAGTGGATTGTTGTTAAACTTTGAGGTCTCATATTTACTATTAAATATTAACTTATGTTTAAATCTTATCTTTCCTTTGTCAATTTTATTAAATAGATAGTTAATAGTTAAATGTTCCCAACTCAGTATTTTCTTGTCAATCCAAATGTAAGTTAAAACTTGTAAATTTTCCACGGTAGCTTGTTCACATTAGGTAGTCAAATTCAATTTTTAAACTTTTACTTTAACTTGTTATGTTAATAAATCCTGTAATAAGATTCAGTTTTCCACTTAAACATTACATTTTATCTTATTTTGCTTATTCATTTCGTCAATTCATTAGTATAGTAGGTTAGTTCTCCAAGTCATCCGCCTGTCTGTGCGTCTAAAGCCCCTGGGACATTTTCAAAAAAAAGCTCCTCCGTTTTTGATTTTTTTTGTTGGATAGTGTGAAGGACGTTTAAGAGAATGGTGCAGGTCTCATATTCGTTGAAAACCCTCATTTTTCGAAAATGGCAAAAGTTCATATTTGTTCATGTATATATATATATATATATATATATATATATATATATATATATATATAAAATTCTCGTGTCACAGTTTTAGTTACCATACTCCTCCGAAACGGCTTGACCGATTTTGATGAAAATTTATATGTATATTCAGTAGATATGAGAATAGGTTGTTATCTATTTTTATACCCCTTAGTGACAAAGGTGGTCCACCCCAAGTTTTTTTAATTTTTCGGACAAAACATTTTAGGCAACCCGCTACACACGGCGGTAATTCACTTGCTACACGGTGTTTCGTCACCTGCTCTGCGATTTGCAGAATCTGCTATAAATTTGAAAAACACGGAGAGAGATGGTGAAAGAGAGAGAGAGACGGTGAAAGAGAGAGATGATGAAAGAGAGAGACTGTGAAAGAGAAAGAGACGTTGAAAGAGAGAGAGACGGTGAAATAGAGAGAGACAGTGAAAGAGAGAGAGACGGTGAAAGAGAGAGAGACGGCGAAAGAGAGAGACGGTGAAAGAGAGAGACGGTGAAAGAGAGAGACGGTGAAAGAGAGAGAGAGACGGTGAAAGAGAGAGAGAGACGGTGAAAGAGAGAGACGGTGAAAGAGAGAGCGACGGTAAAAGAGAGAGACGGTAAAAGAGAGAGACGGTGAAAGAGAGAGAGGACGGTAAAAGAGAGAGAGACGGTAAAAGAGAGAGAGACGGTAAAAGAGAGAGAGACGGTAAAAGAGAGAGAGACGGTAAAAGAGAGAGACGGTGAAAGAGAGAGACGGTGAAAGAGAGAGACGGGGAAAGAGAGAGACGGTGAAAGAGAGAGAGAGACGGTGAAAGAGAGAGAGAGACGGTGAAAGAGAGAGAGAGACGGTGAAAGAGAGAGAGAGAGACGGTGAAAGAGAGAGACGGTGAAAGAGAGAGACGGTGAAAGAGAGAGACGGTGAAAGAGAGAGATGGTGAAAGACAGAGACGGGGAAAGAGAGAGACGGAGAAAGAGAGAGAGACGGAGAAAGAGCCGGGCTCAGCTAGCAAAATGTTTGTTTTCGCGATTCATTGTTGCGTTAGTTTGAGGAGTCTTAGGCATATTTGGGACTAATATACCATTAATTCTATAATTTGCAGGAAAAAAAAGCACAGCAATTACTATTTGACTACAGGTAGATATGACATTGGGACGAGGAACTTTGTTTTAATAATTTGTGATGTTTGCTGCAGCGAAAAGTTCATTAGCCTTAATTAATTAATGTTTTGTTAGCCTTTGGAAGTTGATATTAAATTCTCGATTGTACAAAATGGGGTACAGATTCATTGTTGAACAGTTAAAAATGTGTACATGTATTTTATAACAATTTTTTAAATGATTGTTCTTTAGAGAAAATGTATTTATTTTCGTTAATTATTTTCTCCTGGCGTCTTTTAATATATAGATTTTCGTTGTTACTGCCATTTAGTGCAACTATAGGTAAAGAAAACCCTGATTGATTTACATGATGTAATGATGTAATTATCATTAGTAATGTCACGAGAAGTGCTGTGCTAGCCGGTAAATTCACGACTCGCGTAGCGAGGAGTGAATTTACCGGCTAGCACAGCACTTCGAGTGATATTTAGTGTGACTATTTCACGAATAAACACATTACATGATTTGAAAGGATAATTTAAATCATAGGAATTACGAAAAAGGGAAATATTACTCAAAATTACAACCGAAAAATGAAGACCTTTCATTCAGTTCCGACTTATCACTGCCTCCTGGAATAACTTATAATCAAGTAACATTTGAATAACAGTTTAATGCAGAAAAGTATTTCAAATATGTTTCAATTTTATGGTAATAAAACTTTCGGAAAACAATTATAACAAGGCTACTTAAAAGAACATTTATTAAAAGCACAATCATTAAAGTTGTAGGAAGTTGGTTTCCAAGTCTTGGTCTTCCATAGAAGTATTTGAAATGGAAGATGTACAAGATGAATTAGCAGCGGAATTCGTCAATTTCGAATGGATTGAACACACGTGTGCACTCATTAAAATATTTTCCTGAATAATTTTGGTTGTAACGTTCCACATAGTTTTGATGGCGTATTCTTTGTACTCTTTACAATCTAATCTTCGTATATTAACTGCCTAAAACATGTGTAATTTCTTCATTTGTAGTTTGTGCTGTCCATTTGTATTTTCTGTCTTGACAAAATTCTTGAAATTTCTTTTACACACTTTTTCTGTTCCTTTTGCTGTTTTTTCGGCACTGAATCTTTAATAATAGATTCTATTTCAGAGTTTTAAACATTACCAAAACCACACATTTTAATATTATATTGATGCACAAGAGCTATTTTGGAGGTGAAACAATTGCTATCGTTATCTTAAAAAGGTAAACAAAGGTTTTACAGCGATAAAAAAAAGGTAAACAAGCTGATGGCGATAAACATCTGGGATTGGTTAATTTGAATATATCCAGGCTTACCATTGGCTACTTACGACGCGGACAGACATGAGTGAAATAGTCACTTGATCAGTATCCTCGCAAGCCGTCTACCGGCGTCCCTTCACACCAGTAATGCCACATGTACCGCATTTCGGCATTTTATACCGCATTATTAACACCTAATCCGCATTAAGCGATGAGGGTGCCAAAAAATCTGCATTCCATGATAGTGGATTAAAATCCAGTTTTTCCATTTCCTCAGTTATTACAACGATCGTTAGATGTTCCGCTAACTATGGTTGACAAAGTTTGAATGTTCAAAATGTTGTCTCTCTCTATTAGATTAAAGTAGAGAGCAATAAAACACCAATCTTCCAATCATTGGGGCTTTATCCAATCATCTTCCAATCATTAGGGCTTTATCCAATTGCCGTATTCGAAAATTAATGACCAAGCACCAAGGTGTTGTCGTGAACTCTGTCCTTTATTGTCTTACTGTTAGAGATTCAGAGGACAAATAGGTGACATGTTGGTTAGTCATTTTCGAATACGCCAAATAAGAATACGGATCGTTGTTCGGATTTTCACTGCATTTATTCAAGCCGGAGAAATGATGCACTTCGTGGGCTATTGAAATTAAAAATGTTGAAATTACGTTACTCGGCTTTATATTAAACTGAGATTAAAAATAAACTGAAAGTGAATTTATAACAAAATGCTGATATTTTATATTTTTAATTTCTTGGGTGAATCTAGAACATTATATATAGTGAGAACAAACAGAACAAATATAGTGAGACAATATTGCATTTATTTAATTAATAAAACTGAATTCTATGTCGATATATGAATTATTGATGTTTTCCCCTATTTTTAAATTATATTATACGTAGTAAATCCGCATTTTCGAACTTAATCGGAAGTTTCACATCTGGCAACATTGCTTCTGCCCCAGTAAGCAGCACGGAGTACTGATGAGATCTCTCACCACAATAAGCCGTTTCTCACTCTACAGTTTTCGGTCATTCTTTTTATTGGGTGGGCGTCAATCGTAATATTACAATTATCATTTTTCTATTTCGATGTAAGTTTTAAATAATTTATGATTAATTTGCAGGGCTGTAATGAAAAACGTTATCGAAGCCATCATTTTAAATGGCAAATTTCGAGGTGAGAATATATTTCTGCCACAGATCCCTATCATACGCACAGATGTTCCAATTCAATTTAAACGTCTTCAATTTCCGTCAAGATTTGCATTTGCGATGACTATCAATAAATCTCAAGACCAAACGATGTCTGTTTGTTGCTTATTTTTGAGCACACTATGTTTTTCACACGGTCAATTATACGTGGCATGCTCTCGAGTAGGCAAACCATCCTGTTTATTTGTGTTAGCTAAAGATGGGATAACAAAAAATATTGTACACTCTATTGCGTTGAGGGATTGATATGGTTTTTTAGTAAAATTATTATAATTAGCAATGTATATCATTTCAAAAAATAAATTAAAAATATAAATGTTTGGTATTGTGTTAATTATTATTATTATTATTATTATTATTATTATTATTATTTGGTATTGTGTTGTATTAATTCCATCGTCGTTCAACAGAGCTCCATGCCTCTTCAATTCATGTATACCACATCCTCAAACACTGAGAATTAGTCATTTTTTTCTACTAAAATAATCCTAGGAATAATTTATATGGCAAAACAACGTTTGCCGGGTCAGCTATTGTTCCATAAAGATGCATTTTGAAATAAAATGATGTATACTTTTTTGAAAATTTGAGTACTTTTCACGTAATTTTGCTTGAAAGTACGGGCGAGGAAATATGTGGTGTTTTAGCCCCACTAGTTTCTATAGCGTATTCGATTAGTGTTCCTCAATTGGTGTTTCTGTTCCTTATTTCTACATTTTTGCGACATGTGCAAGGATAATGTGTATTATTTTTCTTTCCATTTTTATCTGGAATACCATGATCTTCATCTAGTGTTTTGCACCGAGGGATCAGGTTTGTGAGCTGTAAGTCATTTTTGGCAAAATGCTTGTATTCAAAATTTCTCTTTTCACTTTTAGTCTAAAATTTTTATTCAAGAGGAAGAATTTTAGACTCCAGAATTTTGCCCAGTCTGATAATTTTTTATTTATTTCCTTTCCATTTTGTTTTGAAATAACAATACTTGCCTAATTATTTTTTAACTTTTGCAATTTTTGACAATTCAAAGAATTCAAGGAAAATCAGATCTCCGTCATTTCATAAGCCGTACTTGGCTCTCTCCGTCTTTTAGAAAAAAGAAGAGAAGAGAAAAGAAGAAAATGCCACAATTTTTGAGAAAATGTTTATAATTTCATTGAAACTTCATACAATATACACCACAAAATCATATTCAAAGTCAAGGTGGCCGCGATATCGGCCAGATCCATCGAGGAATATTAGTTTTTGTGACAATCTTGCATACAGTCGTAATGACGTAGACGACGACTCGTAGAGTTCTATGCGTTAAGTGGCTGTGAACGTCTTTATTTGACTAATTTTTCTAATACGTCCCTACCAGCGGCCGCTGAGATTTTCAGCCACCATATACAACGCCGCTGACAAACAAGGGATATTTTTTGAATAACGAACACAAATTTCACTTTTAAGAATTTGTATTATTTAAAACCAACAAACAAAATTTTCCAGTTAAGGCAATCGACATACTTCGAATTTTCTCAATTTTTAAGTTCTGTTCACTTGAATTAAATGTAATTACTTATACAAAGTCTTCCTCGATCTGCAGTCAACCTATTTCCTATAACAGATTACTTCATTACGTGTTTTCTTGAATAATTTGATGTTATTCTTTACAAAATTAACATCAGACATCCGCTTCCGACCATATTTTTTCTCAGTACCCTCATCAGCGAATTATCGGAAACATAGCATTCCTTTCTTTTAAAAAAATATTTACTTCTTGCTAAAAAAATATAATTCTCAAGGAAGTTCATATTGTCAATAAAACTATCACTCATGATCCAGCCGGATTGTGAACCTTCACGGATAGCGTGTGATTTTGAGCAATTAAAATAATTCTGAAATGAATGAACAGAATGAAAAGGAGGAAGGGAACAAGACAAAGTTAAAAAGGGTCATCAGGTAATAGTTTAAGGGGTCATAACTTATCCTTGGGTAATCTGTCTTAATTCGGAGCAACTTTTTAGCCGAGAGAGTTGTTCACAGAGAGGCGGACAGACATTTAGCGGTAAACCAATTTTTTGGTATCAAAGACCCACAAAACATGGATTCTGAGTCCACAAAGTGTTAGAGCAAGTAATTTTTTACATAAAGGAACAGAAAAGGAAATATCTACATTTTCGGTATCATGTGTTCTGTCAAAAAATCACATTTTTCACAGCATTACAATACAATCCAGAGAATGTAATGTATACAGATTTTCAACCCAATTTTCCTGTGTTCTATATTTTTCTAGGCGACTCCAAATTTCCGATTTGTTCGCGGTTTTCAAGGTTCGCTGGCGACCGTGTGTGGGATGAAAGACTTTTTTTCTCTCAGACCGTAGTTTCGACCTGAATGGTAATGAAGGTTGCCGGCGACGAAGCCACACAAAAACAGTGATTAAAGGCAATAGAAATCTTTTACGAGTGTTGACGTGCAAAGTGCAAAGCGAAAAGTGGAACATAAACTGCGAGAAAACATTAAATATAAATGGTATCCACAATCAAGCCGTGCTTATCTAATAATAATAATTATTATTATCATTATTATTATTAAAGATTTATTATTTTATATTTCGTTTCTTCTGCTCGTAAGAGACCCACATCTGTTAACGAACATTACAGCACAAGAAGAATGATAAGACATTTCTTCCAAGACCCTTAAGGGCGTATTTTCTTTCCTGGGTAATTTTAACCACATTACCCTCTCTATCATTTACTTCATTGATGGCACTTTCACGATATGTCATGCACAAAACTAATTTTTCTGGAGAAATGTCAGCAATTTTTTTTCTGGCAGTGTTGTGAACCTCAAGAACTATGCCCCATTGGCTGTTTACAACTGTTAGTCCACAAACTGTCTTCTACGTAATTTTCAATTTATTCTGTAGGGCGAAAGAAGGGAGATATCTTGAAACCGTTTTTACACGATACATTTTTCATACAGATGTGGACGTACAGAAAGCGTGCAGTCCAGACTGAAGGATTTCTGCATGAAAACTTTTCGCATATTCGATTTTTTCATACAGAAAACGTATAGTTTGACTCTAGCACTTCTAGCGGCAGATTCGTCCACTAAAGGGTTTCTGGTGGAAATTGTCCATCCTTTCGAGTAAAGGGATATCCCAATCCTGACAGTGGCGATTTTCGATACTAAGTTCATAGATGAGTCGAATTCAAAGCACTGTCAGGTTGGGAAAATTCTAGCTGGCGGTTGCTCTGATAGGTCATTTCTTTACTAGTTTCTTCGATCAATACCAGGTGAATGCTGGAGCTGTTGTATATTAACAAACAGGCCAGGGGCCGCGCGCAATCTTTTCTTATTCATCCTTGGCATCTCCTTCCTCCTACACACACACGAACACAAACAGTTGCATGATCTTCATTATCACGCATGCCGGAAGCTTAGAGCTGTTGCAGCTTGGGGAAAAGCGTTTTGGGGGCGAACCTTGCAAGTCGACATGTACTATTTCTGCGCTGAATCTCACATTCCTGCGGGGGAGGAATAGCGTCACTTCTCGGGATATAACACGCGATACACTTAGGGATATACAAAGCTGTTGACACACCCAGAAACATTAAATGCTCACTCACTTTCAGCTGTGCATATTACGCTGCCTCCACTACACATCTAATAGATTAATGCCAGAGTCTGTGTATTCGTGGAAGCGTAGACAATATCAAGATCTGAGACGTCCACAGGTGTGCAACACCCCAAAAAACCAGACTCAAATGCAAAACATTGAGTGTCTATTCTGAGTTTTACACCATCTAATTGTCTACAGATGTCATCACTGCGTTGTACTTCAGTGATGAAACACTCCCTTGGCGCGTCTAGAATTTGGAAAATTAGGAAAGATTTCAAAGTTGTAGAACTAAAAATATCCGTACGATATGTTAGAATCGGAAGGATTCGAACAAAAAACAACAAGACTTTCAAATCTCAAATCTCCTTCAAATTTAGGGGGTCTTGAAGGGCCCCCAGATTCCTAAGGCTCACCGCCTTAGCTAGTTGTAGAACTAAAGAGACCGTTCGGCATAGTTACTATCGGAAGGATTCGAACGACAAACAAAAACGCCAAGATTTTCAAATCTCGAATCTCTTTCAGCTTTCAGAGGCTTCGCAGATTCACACGGCTCATCGCTAGTCAAACGCGCGTCCGGCAGACCGCGTCTCAATCCGATTCGCAGCCGGCGCCGCCAGCCGCCCTCGGGGCGCGCGCTCAATACGCCGGGGCGGCGCGGGCGACGTGGGCGGCGCGGGCGAGAGAAGGGCGCGTTGCCTAGCGAGAGATCGCGCCCACGAGTACCGCCCCCGCGCCGCCCCGCGCCGCCCCGCGCCGCCCCGCGCCGCCACCCGCGCCGCCACCCGCGCCGCCCCGCGCCGCCCCGCGCCGCCCCGTGCCGCCCCGCGACGCCCCCGCACCGCCTTACGGTAATTTGTAAGGTCGCGCAGGTCACCGCGTCCGCCGCCCCCGCCGCCCGCGAACCCTACGGCCCGAAGCCGTCTCTTGCCCCCGCAAAGCGACAGGTGGCACGTGAACAGCATGCTACATGCAAATTGGTTTTGCACTGAGTTGATGTATCTACCAACGATTCTCATTAAAGGGGTCGGGGCAAAACATGTTGTAATGATAATCCCCATCACAAAAATATAGATAATAAATACCACTTACCAGCTTACCACTCCCAAAATCCAACACGGTGATTCAAACGCAGAACGAACATATTCAGAGAAGTACTAAAATAGCGGAAAGTGTTGATTTACACTAAATTTGCTTCTGGCTTACAAAAATGACAAAAAAAGTTATTTTGCGCGGACACATACGGTTTGCAGACATCAATGGCTTAGCAATAATTTTTGGATCTCCTGCGAGTAAGTCAGGGTTTCAACCACATGTGCTGCCCCTCCATCCTTTTTATCTTCCTCAGATCTTCTTTTTTTACTTCCATAAAAGACAGACAATTCACTTCATGAGCTCCTACGCTGGTTGCCCAAGTCTGTCTCTCGACGGAGGCGTAGGAAATGCTAGAGGTGACACAAAAGCTCTCCCTCTGCAAATTCAGTAACCTTTATTCTTTGTTACCTGCAGCGGAGGCACGAGCGGACCTGGTTAAGGCAACAAATTTCAGCCAAAACGATTTTTTCATTTACAATTGAAATATTAAAATTAAACGGCGATATAAGTTAATACCACGCAATATTATCAATTTTCTATTCAACTACTTAGAAACAAAACATACGACACAAAAGTATAATAATGCATTGTAACAAAAACTATTATTTATTCATTCATTCCCGTCTGACGAACCATGTTTCATAAAGCAACATGCATCTTGGCAAAATCAATATAATAGAAGCTTCAAGAAATCAATGAGGTTAACGAATAGGGAAAGAATTATCTTGTGAGACATCAATGGTTGCTGTTCCTACACTTTTACTAACACTATGCTTTTTTCCATCCTTTCGTCTGTATTCTTTCTTTCGGATTCATTTTATTCAACCGCACTCGCCGCAAAGTTGGTAGACATCGCCCTCCCCACCGGCAAAAGGTCGCGGAGGTCACAGCATCTGCTCCCATCCCAGCTCGCACGCGAAGCTCTCTCTCAAAGGAGGAGCAGGAAAGGCGTGGCGAGACATAAAAAAGCACTCTGGCAAATTCGTTTCCCTTCTTCCCAACTGGACGTCACGTTTGCTTCTCTTTCATCATCTTTTGATTCGTCTTTCTTTACAACACATTTCCGTCACTTCCTTCGTTTACGAGACTAATTCCGATTCGTAGGTCGAGGCCCTCTGACTTTGAACGGTGGCACCGCAAATGCCGCAAGCGGGAAAAGAAGAATCACCTCGAACAGTTCGTCAATTTTGATTCCCTCTGCCATATACTCTGTTTTCATTGCCATATTTCCTTGACCTTTCCATTTACATACGATTTTCATAATTTATTTAATTTCCATAGTCCCACTGAGAAAGAACACAAATGTTTCCGAATGCACTTTTATCCCTCCCGAAACTTTGAGCTGGGATATAGATTTTTGGTTAAAAAAACATATTTCTGCGAAGTCAGGGATATATTTGTAGAGTTAGTAAAGCCAATTTTCAATTTTCGGAAAACATTACTTTACGACTCAATCATTTTAAAAATTATTTCAGCAACATTATTTTAGCCACCTATAATACATTGCAAAATGATCTAAGATTAAAGTGAGGGCTTCACATATTTGCGTCTTCAGCCAAAAAAGGCCTTTTCACATTATTTTTTTCCTTAATAACCCATTTTACATAGGAGATTCACAGGCGGAAAGAATTTTAAAATAATCTGCGGCGATATACAAATTAAACATTAGAGGAAAGCTAATTACAATCACATCATTATCACATATTCTCAGCTAAGAATTTATTTTGCATTTTCTACATTTATCTTGCTATTTCCTACATTATTTCCTACATCTTGCTTTCAGAAAATACTTATTGAAAATGTGATAAATTTGTATTTAGTATGTCCATCTTACAAATATACACAACAGTCACTTATAATAAAATGTGTTAAAAGAGTCTCACCCTTGCGCTCATAGCTGAATGATATAACAGCAGATGAAAGGGAAAGTCATAAATGTTGACTAGAGATTTGCACACTTTCTTCGTATACTCGAAATATACGCATGAACAGCTCTAAAATTTCAACTCTGGCTGACAGCGCAAAGAGGCCCCGTCGCTGACCACACACAGTCAATATAGGTATAGTAGAAGGTATCAGGAAACGGGTAGCAAGTAGTGGGTAGGAATGGAAACAACGGGGAAAGTTCTGGCGAGTAGGAAGTGCATGAAAGGTCGCGGTGGCGCGGTGGGCGAGCCGGTAGATGGACAAGGGATGGCAAACAAAAGGCGTAAGAAGTACGTGGTTTTTGCTCGATTGCTCGTTTAGATTTTCTAGGGTTGGCCGGGATGTTCGGGTTGGTCGGGATGGCTCAGATGACCGAGGTGGCCGGGATGGCCAGGTTGGTTGGGTTGACCGCTTTGACCGGGTGGGTGTTCTCAATCTTCCGCTAGGTCAATAACCGATATCCAAATTCTCCCTGCGAAGTGACCGAGTAGTGGGAAGTAGTCGACCAATCAGACGGACAAATGAGTCGACTGACGGACGCACCGTTTGATGGACGGATGGACGGACGGACGGACGGACGGACGGACGGATGGACGGACGGACGGACGGACGGAGGGATGGACGGAGGGATGGACGGATGGACGGGCGGACGGACGAATGGACGGACGGATGGACGGAAGATCAAGGTATTACGCAATCGAGGGGAGCGGCGAAGGGTAAAAGGACTGTGTGTGGGTGGCTGCGGACGAGGCCTTGGCGGGCAGGTGGCCGACCACCCTCTCCGGGTCAAGGCCTGCGCTGGACGGGTGCGAGACATTAGCTGGCCTCGCGGGCCTTCGCTCGCACTGCAAGTTGGTGAAGGAGTGCGTTTGCAGCGCTGCGGGCTGGACCGACCTTCGACGATGCCTCCGAGCTCTCTCTCATACAAGAGCCCCGCTTGACGCGTCCGCACGGGATATTCTCAGGACCGACATCCCAATCTCCTGCTAAATTAATAACTAGAGGGAGGATTTTAGTGAAATGATATTTTTTCTTTTCACTTTAAAACAGTGCAAATTAGTATAACATTAATTTAATGTTATAACAAAAGGAAGTGGCCCATTTTAATATCACTGTTTTTACATTTTTCGTTGATTGGTCTAATATGTCATTTTTTTATTTTTCCGTCATTTTTAAAGTATTTTTTGCTGATTTCATAGATTTTAATATAATTTTAATGGTACTTGTTTCAAATTAGATTTTAGAGATGCAACAAATGTTCTTCACAGAATTCCTGTGCAGCGTATTGGATTTCTTCGTTCAGATATTGTAACGTCAGCCATTGTAAGAATGTAATCTAAGGTTCCTGTGACACCTACAGAGCCATTGTCCGTTCGGCCGATTTCGCGATATCTAAAGACAGAGATTCCTGGTAAGGAACAGTCCAAACCGAAAGTGGCAAGCGGAGTTCACTTGAACAAAAGGAAGAATCCTCGATTACATCAGTAACATATTCAACAGATTAAGTCGTTCTTCTGAACTGGTTTTGATCACATTTCTTACGTCATTTTTCTTTGGTTTTGGGGCATTTTAAAAACATTTTAAGTGCATTTAATTGATAATATTTGACAATATTATATGTAATCAAAATCCGTCCCAATTAATAACTGTCTCGATAAAAATAATAAACTAAATAGAATACTTTTAAACAATCATTCTTCATAATTTTGATATTTTCTTTCAATACCTCTCTTCTTTCTTGCACCTGAAGTTTCTATTCCTTTTATCCTTTTCTATTATTTTCCTTCTAATTTGTCTTCATTCTTTTTTCCTCGGATCTCATTTTTCAAGCACAACAGCTGTTTCTGAATTAGTGTGAGATTGCTGCTTAGTAAAGTTGATTTTATTTTATAACCATATATTATAATCTCTTTTGTTTTTGTTCCCAGATCTCTGAAAAGAAGAAGTGCCATTCAGTATCTTAAAAAGCAGAACACATTTCATTGGTTTTTAATTTATCACATACTACATACGTAATTAGATATAGTAATGCAATTCTGTAATTCTGTAGCAAAAAAACGGCGATTTTTCGACAGAAAAATTCGTGTCGTAGATC